>BOSO01016564.1:32332-144336 GCA_018403395.1 Gorsachius goisagi
CAGAAAAAAAAAAAACCCACACCAAAAAACCACCACCTTAATCCACAACATCTTGAATTTAGGAAGAGCCATAGGAAGGAGTAAAGGAGAAAGAATAGATGGCATATTCGTGTTCATCACACTGATCCTCTTGCTGACACCCTTGTTAGCTGAGGAGCAACTTTCCTGTGATGAGAACCCAAGTCTTCTCCCATGATTGCATTGTAAAACCAAATAAAGAAGGGAATTGTGCTAGCCTTGTGCTCTTGCAAGAGTGGATGAGCTAGGTTAGGATGGTCCCTCTATAAAGTGCATTTAATACTATGATTACTTGTTATGCAAAATAAATGGAAATTTATGTAAATATACATGCAGAATAGATTTGATCGTCAGGCTGTTGGCGAGATGCCCGAATGGCCCTGGGTACTACAGCGCTTTCGATCTCTATATCCTGGCAATTTCCTGGGATTATATTATAATTTGATTTTTTTAATGTGAGTTTCAGTCACTTCACAGTCCGATCGGTTTCCCTTTTACCACCAGCTTTGCTCATGCAGAAGTAAACAAACATATTTATCACCCCTGGGATCACTAAGTGTTAATAAAGTTGCTGTTGCTTGCATTTTTGGTTGGGTTTTGTGACAGGCACTTTGTATGTGAACTAGTGGTGGAGTACTTGCACCACAGCTCAGCAGGAAAGGTAAGGATCTGAGCCCAGCAGCAGCACTGGGGTAAGAGCATGGTGGTGGCTGGGCTGGCTACACATGTGTGTGGTCCCTGTCCCATGGGTTAGTGCTGCGAGAGGTTCCTTGCTGGCCTGGCGAGCTCCCGTAGCTCTCCAAAACCAGCCAGGTCAGTGTCACTCTGAGACTGACGTTTCAGATGGCCTTATTTGGGTTTAGTTCCAGTAACTCGGTGTTTGCAGGGGAGTGGAAATGAGATTCTGTAACAAACTCACTGTGGGATTTTTGTTCACTTTTTTAAAAAAGTCGGCTACCATGTGTCAAAGCTGGCTTCACTTTTTGAAGGGATGCTGCCTGTCTAGTTACATGTGGAAATCGTGTAATTACGTTTTTGAAAGCATAGTTAGATGTCTGTCTTCAGTGTGTTCCTCTGGAAATCTGTAATAATACATGACCTTCATTAAAAAAAAAAAACCAAAACCAACAACAACCCAAAACTCTGGTACGTTTTATCATCACAATGCAGGACACCATACCATTCATGTTTGAATTTTTAGGTATTCTAGTTTCTGGTCTCTGCCTAGGCCTTTTAAACTGTTTTAAACTTTTAAAAATTGTTTGCTGTTCCTAGCAGATATTTCCAGTGGACATTTCTGTGTTAAAAGTTTTAGGTTTGGGATTTTTGAAGCAATATTTACAGATGTAATTAGTCACTGAAGGTTAACAGGTTACCTTTTGCAAAAGCAGCGCTGACTGTATGGTCCCTGAATTTCTTGCAAGACGATATTTCTTTTGCAGTACAGATTGTATTAAAGTATGAAAGTAATTTCCACACTAATGTGAGATGCTTGATTTATAGAACAATATATTATTCTCTAATCTGCACATGAAACTATTTCAATTATAGGTTCCCACTCCTGTAATCAAATATGTAAAATAAATAGACAAATAAAACCTCTCTTCTCCCTGTGCTCCATCCAGCAATTTTAATTCCTTTTAAATTAGCAAGTCCACTTGTATCTTTTGATTTTGTGGTTTCCCTTGACAGTAATGTTATAAGGCTAACAACATTTTCTGAACACTGACTATTAGTTTTGTATATTGAATCATTCTTCTTGCATTTCCGCTTCCCCGTTGTTCCTAGTGAACTTGCTGTTCGTCAGCTTATTGCAGGCCTTGGAAATATGACCAAACCTGTTCTTGGATATGTCAGAGTACGTTGTTATTCAGGAACACATACACACGGTGGGTTTGTGGAGCAGAAGGATCACGCTGCCTTACACGTGCATTGAAACAATGTACTTAACATCAAGTCAACCAGAAAACAGTTTAAAAAAATTTCATGAAATAGTTGTGAGAACAAAAAATAAAAAAGCTGTTATCTCGTGATCACGTTTTTCACATGAGAACACTTCAGAGGTGCCTTATTTTCACATTGGTCCTTGGCTTCTGACCTTGATGCCTTTGCAACATGGTGACCTAACCTGTAGTTGAGCAGCTCTGCTCAAAACTGCTTGAAGTGTAAAACATGAACCTGATGATGGTGATGTGGGGGTGCCTCTTCCCAGAGGGCTGTTTCATCTGCAGTCCTCCCGACAAACATGAGGGATCTAGAGTAGGAATACCAGAGTATAGGATTTTCCGGAATGGTTTGTCAATGTAGGTGTTAGCTTCTGTTAAGCCTTGTCACAACTGTGAGTGGTATTTACAGTATTGAGATGTCTCAGAAAAAAAGATCTCATGCATACTCTTGTACTTGGATAGTGTTGCTTTTCTGTGTCTAGTAGCTGTAGGTTTTCTTGCTAGCCTTGAAGGTCACTTTCTAAGTAAGCAGCAGCTTCCTTGTTTACTGAATGGAAAAATATTGATAGAAAGGGGGTGTGGAAAATGAGAAACCATTCCAAAAGAAGTGATAAGTGTAAAGTGAGTAGCTTTGAGCCAAAGATTTTGAGATTGTTCACGAAGGCAGATGACAGGATCTGTTAGATTTTGTGTGTCCTGTTGGTCCCATTATATTTTCCTATATGTTGTCTAAATAATAATCCATGATGAAATTGAAAACAGTGTTTCTGTCAGGCTTTTAGAGCTCTGAAGCTGACAGTGACATAGTAGCATTACATTTTAGAGACCAACAGTGCACAGAACACAGACTCTGCACAAAAAGAGAATCTCACTTTCACTGGTTTAAAATGTTGTTGGATGGGTTTTACTGCCCTGGACTTTGATTTGCAGGGTCCTGGGGCACAAAGCCTTCTGTGGTGCTAAAATATCCTTTGTAAATGAAGAATTTTAGTCATTTTGTTGTTTCCTTGTAAGTGATGAAAAGGCTTACAGAAGTATTTGACAAACAAAAGTGCTATCTTCATCTGTTAATATTGGTATGATCTATCTTTGGAGCAATGTTGAGCTGAATCAATGATTATGATGGAAAAGGGATTATTTAGATTAAACAAAATGTTTCAGTTGTATTGCCAATCAAAGTTGTCACTGGGTCTCTGTTATAAAACTATTATAAAAGCTGTTGCAGTGATTTTTAATTGTAGTGCATAATATCACTCATTCGTAATAGTGTTAATGTAGTCACTTGGCTCCATGGCTGTTGATGCCAATCCGTCAACTGCTCTGCTGCTTTCTTAAAACAATAAAAAAAAAAAACCCAGAGCCTCAAACTACTGGCAGATGGGGGATTTTTTTGCCGTTTCTATAGGAGTTTTTCATCAAGCCATCCAGGAATATCTAACTTCAGTGATCTTACTACATGGCCTTGAACCCTAGGCTTTCCAAAAACTTGTTTCCTCTAAAGATTGTTCCCCCTCCATCCAGATTCTGCTTACCATTGCTTCTGTTCCTAGTGGGACAGCATGTGCAGTGCTTGCCTCTGGACTCTGTTATGAAGGAATACATAAGTTGGCAGGGGTTTTTCTTTCTTTCTCTTATTGATTTGCTTTCATGTCGCCCTTCCTTTCTTTTAAACTTCACATCAGGGGAATTGCATAAGAGGAGTAGGGAATGTGCTTGTGGTGAAAGCCATGCTTTGGTCTTATTTGAACACTGCTAGGACCAAAAGTTTTTTTTAAAAAAAAAGTAATAAAAAAAATATTACTTCTCTGCTGTAGCGTCATCATGATAAATAGCATTTTTCTGGAGTCCTCAGGTTTTAATGACCTCAATCAGAAGATGCATATGGGGTCAGTATGTTTGAATGCTCTTGCTTGACTGGTGGCTTTTGGTAAAGCCTTGCCTTTTAGCCGCAGGGTTTACTTTTTCATCTGTGCAAGTATGATAATCTTAAAGTTTACAGAGATCATGCATTCCTGTTCACCTCTGCCGTGTTGCAGTGGTTGTGCAGGGATGTGAGATTTGGTCCAGGAGGATGGTGGAGGATAGTGCAGAACAGGCTCTGGTGAGGGGGAAACCGGGGCGGGGGGCGGGGGGGGAGCGGCAGATATACAATGAGATAGTAAAAGCTTATATTTTTTTCCAGAGCTGAATAAGTAATTTTTGAAGTTAGTGCAAGTTGTTTGGTTTCTGCTATTCCTTTTTTATGTAGATTTCTCTTCCCCCCATTTTAAAGTGAGATGATGTGTATTACAAAGACCAAAAACTTCAGCATTTTTTATAATGCCTGTTACACACCCAAGTTAGCTGTGGTCTGCTTCGTTTTATTAAAAAATAAAATGAGGTATTCCCTGTGAACTGCTGGCAAGCTGCTAATTTGTCTCTCAGATATACATGTCAGGCGGCCTTGCAAAAGCAATACTAACCTTCTGGATTTGTTCAGTTGCGGTACAGAAATGTATGTTCTTTAATTGTTCACTTCAGGATCACAGAAACAGAACTGCGATCTCATCAATATGCACTCGAGGCTTAAGAGCTCCATGCTGTTACATCTGTATAATTTAGGAAGTTTAAAATAGGCTTTGCAGATGTTGGGAGTAATGGAGTATGTTGTTTACTTTTTATTCATTTCCATCGTATGTCATACTCTATACATGAATAGTCAATCACACTGGAGTATATCTTCTATAAGGATTTCCTGTGCTTTCACTGTGTCTTGTTTATAAATATTTAACTTTTGTTTGTTAAAATTGGGTTAGGCAATATTTCACAAGGGTCTCTTTTGTAAGCACGCAATGCAAATTAACTTGTTTTATAGGTACCAAATCCTTGAGTTATTGGTAACTTTACCAACACGGATGTCTTGCAATAGTACCATAATGCTATTAAAATAAGGCGGTGGTTTCTTTTAAATTACCTATTGAAACAGCTAGGAGTTGATACCAAAGATCAGCTGTTGTGACTTGGCTTGTGTTACTGTGATTAATTTCATGTTCAATGTGCTGCAATTTACAGCTATAGTGATACCAACAGAGTAAGAAACCTTAACTATAAAGTGCTAAGTTACTGGTTTTCTTTAAAAAATTCTCTTAATAGAAGATCAATGTGACATTAATTTTGCTGGGCAGTGTCTTTTGTAATGCTTTGAATTTAGTTCAACATGGGCCCCAATGTACAAATGAATTATTATCCATTACACCAAGACAAGTTAGTGTACATCATGCCTGGTACACATGTAACTGCTGCGTTCGTTACTGCCTGAATGCGCTTTGGCTGCTACAATTTTATGTTCTTTTGTAGAAGTTTCTATTGCAGTAGTATTCCATCTCTGTTTTACATACATATATGCTGTACTAAAGAAAAAAAGTGAGATCACATTTAGTCACGGACTTGATCTCCAGACTCAGTCGCCTTGGTCCACCGGTTGGTTTTTGATAGGCAAATTGTCCTGATAGCTGAGGGAGGAAAGCTGGAAGGATGCTGTTGAGCTGCTAGGTTTCCGAGGTGGTTCCTTGCATTACTTTAGGAAAGAGTAAAATATAAAACTGGCGTTTGCTGTAGGTATGATCAAATTTTCTATACTGATTCTACTAGTAACTTCAGTTTGGGGAAAAAATGTTTCTGTCTTAGCCAGCTGGAACTGCATTGGACTGTAACTTAGCATTCATTCTGGATTTTTGGTGTCCATGTGTTTATAACCACAAATCTTGTTAAATTAGATCCAGCACTTGCATTTATGTGTGCAGTACATTATCTTTAAAAGATAAGCTGTTATGCATCTACATATTTTAGTATACAATTGGGTTTTAGCATATAAATGGTCATCCTCAGTGCCAAATTTCACTTATCGGTTGCAGTGTTAAACTCATTCTAAACCATAATTTTTTGATTACATGATATTATAGGTATTCAGTATGCAAAGAAATCTTTGGGTTTGATTTTCCTCCATATGCAGTGCTTTATTCACACATTCTGAAACTAAAATTTGGGGGCTCTTAAATTTCTAAGCAACATGCTGCTAGCACTTAATATTTAAAATAGGCACAGAATGTAAGTAATTGTTTTATTGCCATCAGCATATGTCTCTCCATAATTGTGCCCTGGGTGAGTTAGGAGGTGGCAACTGTGACTTCAATATTCTCTTCCCCGTGCCCCTTTTTCTTCCTTTTTTTTTTTTTCTTCTTAGTTGCAAAGGAATTAGGCTTTTAAAAACTCTTAGACTAAGCTCTTGTGTGCCCTACTGTTTCTCAGGTTTTTTGATTGTAATGTGACCTGTTGAGGGAGGGGAAACAATATAAGATATGTGTTTTCCACACTGGAGAACAGCCCTAGGGAAGTTAGAAGGTGACTGATCATCTTTTTCCTTAGGAAATCCAAGGAAAAAAGCCAGCAATGATACTTCTCTAGATAGGGACCTAAAAGTGTGGGGAGTATTACCTAGAGGTTTGTACCATAAAGAAATCCTTACTTGTAAGGAGGAGCCCAATTCCTTGGGCTTACTGGGAAAGGAAAGGTAGTTTGGGAGGTATGGAAAATCAAAAAGAATTGCCAGCACCTTTAGAAATGAGGGAATTGGTTATTGCTTGGAGATTAATAGTACTATGTTGCTCAGTCTGGTATTCTGCCATTCATAGACTTCCTAATGAAGCTCAAGGCACTGGTCTCGGCTTCTAACAAACAAGTAGTGTTGCAACTTTCTTGTAATCCCTCCCTTTTCTTCAGAAAATTATTACATTTACTGTTACTGTTACTCGGCAGAGGCATGGCAGCTGGAGGGCGTTTGCATTTTGGTTTGGGTTTTGTTCTGAGTGTGAGGGTTCAGAGGTGCATTGCTCTGTCAAGACCTTTGTTTTTGGAGCTGGTTCTCTATTTGGTCCTTCTGGATGCACTTGAGAAGCTGCCTTTCTCAGAGGCTGGCAAGGTTTGTTTGGTGAGGTGAGGTTTCTTGGATGGGTGTGGGTTGGGAATAGGGGAATGGATGGCATCATCAAACTGTGCTCCAGCTGTGCAGTTTACAATGTGACTGTAGGCTGAAAGGTCTGAATACATGGAACAAACGTTTGTAAGAAGAGATGTCACAGGGAGGTGAGAGGAAGGAGAGCAGAAGGCCCTGGGCCAACATTTTTGTTAAATTGACTTTCAAAGCCTATTTGGTGTGGAGCAAATATACCTTATGTTTCCATTATTGGCCAGCACTGCTGCTGTAGCAGGCACTGGCTGAGAGTGCCCAGATCTGCTGGAGTAAGACCAGATTGCTCTGGAGGCTGCTGGGGAAGCATCCTCCCCCCCAGGACACAGAATGTCACCCTTAATATTTGCAATTACAAAGTGCAATAGTGACATCCACAGACAGGAGGCATGGCAACAGTAGGCTTGTGACAACAACCTTTGTGCTGTGCCATGACGCACCTTTGCCCCCAGAAATAGGGAATGTAATGATACCCAAGAACATCTTCAGTTTCACTTTTGCCTTTTTCAAGGTGGATGACAAAAAAAATGTGTAGGGATGTTACTTATTTCCTAACTATATCCAAAAAAAGGTTTAAATAAGGGATAGTAATTTCTGCTTTCAGGCTGAAATGTGCTTCTGAAGACCAAATATTTCTGACGTGTCTTCAAAAAAACAAAGTATTAGTAGCTGGGGAAACAGTGCAAAAGCTCAACTATGCTTAAAATGTAATATATGTCACATTGGTGCTAATCATTTTGTGATATGTGGCGTGATTCCTTTAATCACCTATGAGAACTTTCAGGAGTTGTTAACATTTTTCTTTCATTTGTACAGCAATGTCATTCTCTGTGGCTTTTTTTTTTTTGAGGAAAGAATAACCCTCTGTTGGCTTATGCAAATAAATCATCTCTTAATGCACTTGAAACAGAATGATTCCCAAAGGAAGATGAGTGGCAAATCAAACTGGCTGCAAATGAAAGTAACCTCTCAGACCAGAGTTACAAATGTTTTATTCAGATGAACAAAGCGTCTTTATTTTAGCACTTTAATCCATTTTCCTTTTGCTTTTTTCCAAATAGTACTGTCATCCTGAAATGACAAGGATTGATCGTTAAATTACCATTGCGTAATGTGCCTCATCACTCCTCTCTAGATAATGTTTGATTGAAAGTTCAAGTCTTTTGATAGGTGTTGCTAATATGAAATTTATAAAGTTTTGGGCAATATGTTACAATTTTTGACAAAAAAACCCAATCAGTTTACTGCTTGGATGATTAACATTTAATTAAGAGTTTTGCAAAATAATTAAATGTAGTGTTTCCAGGTAGTTGAAGGATTGTATTCTTAGTGCATCCCAACATGATAGATTTTTCCCAAATTGCTTCTGTAGCTGCTTATTTACAATTCTGAATGTTACCTTTAACGTGGATAGCTTTTGCGGTCAGTATTTTCCAAGTCACTTAAGTTTCACTTCTCTGGTAGTCAGTGAATTATCTGGGGGATAATGTTTTATAAATATTTATATAGTATTTTAATTTTTTAATGCTATAAGAATGTCATTGTTATGGTTAGAAAAAAAAGGCACTTTTTGGTGACAGTTCTCCAGATAGGCCAGTATGTTTCTGTGAAACTGCCCTCCACCAGCCATCGTGGATTATAGAACTGTATTTATACCTGCAGTACTTATAGCAAAAGTTTTCTCAGAAGGGAAAGATGCAGCAGGTAAATGTTGCATTGCTTTTGCCCATTTGCAAAGCTGAATGAGAGAAGATTGGCTGCGTCTGACTGTATGCATGAGCTTTTTTTTTCCTTCCCTGAACCTTGCTTTGCTGAGTGTATTGGATTGCTGTCTCGCTGCCAACACTGTGTGTGTTTCCATGTTCAGGAGGATTTTTGATGATCCAGCTCTCCGCTGCCAGAAGCGTAGTCAATGAACTGATGCTCCCAAGGTCATCCATAATGTGTGTGGGTGTATTTCCTCGCTGTAAACTGCGTTCACAGCCATCCCAGGAAATGGAACTGGCTTTGATTTTTGGCATTGGCTGTAGCTTCAGACAAATCTGCCTCTTCACTTAAAGCTGGGGAGAGACAAAGCTGATAAATACAGAGAAGAAAGATGTAGAAACAATGCAGTTTATCAGGCCAGTGGCTTTAATTAAAATCCCAGTGCAAAGTTTAGTGAATGTACACTGCATAGTTTATGCTAAAGTTTAGTAAAAGCACACTGAAGCACTCATTTGTTAAGCAGTTGGGTTTTTAGGCAAGGGATAGTTGATGTTGGCTATATAAAAGATTCATTTGTATCTCTAGATTGCAGTCAGGAATGTTCTTATGCTGTTGGCTTTATTGGTTTTATACTATTTACTTCTGATGCCAAGCAAAGGAAACACTAAATGTAATGAGGGATGTTAAAGTGTTTGAAAGCAACAGAAATTCCTCTAAATTAAATTCAGTTCTCTATAAGGCAGATCCCCGTATATACGTAAGATCCCCATAGATATGTATGTTTGTAAATGTGTGAATTTAATTTATGTATATTTATGAAGAGAGGATCTTAATTTTTTTTTTCTATGAATGATTGTGCAGGTGGCCTTTATTTCTTTTTTTTTTTTTTCTTCTAAAAGACAAGGTAGTTGTGTTTGGACATATTGAGGGCAACCTTTGTGCTTAGTTTTGCATGAATGGAAGCAGATACAAAAATCACTGTAGTCATCTGGTCTGACTTTTTATACCTCTTCTGTGCAACGTAGGAAGTGTTTGGACTGGACCTCCCTGATGTATAAAATGATGTGGTGCAGGCACCGTTGTTGACATTAGCTGCTCCATAAAAGAGAGCATTATGTTTGGCTGCGTGTTCACAGTGGGTTGCGTATAATCTACAAGGAACAGCCTCATCAATGGGGCACCCAGACACTGGCAAGTCATGTTTATCTCGGTGGTTTTTTGGCTACAGAGAGTGCAGATAAAGCCTAACTGCTGGAGCGTGTCTGGAGAAGGGCAATGAAGCTGGTGAGGGGTCTGGAGTACAAGGCTGATGGAGAGCAGCTGAGGGACCTGCTTTTTTTTTTAGCTGGGAGGAGAAGAGGCTGAGGGGAGACCTTATTGCCCTCTACAACTGCCTGAAAGGAGAGTGTAGCCAGGTGGGTATTGGTCTCTTCTCCCAGGTAACCAGCAACAGGGCAAGAGGAAATGGCCTCAAGTCGTGTCAGGGGAGGCTTTGATTGGATATTAGGAAAAATTTCTTCACTGAAAGAGTGGTCAAGCATTGGAATGGGTTACCCAGAGAGGTGGTGGAGTCACCATCCCTGTAGGCGTTCAAAAAATGTGTAGACATGGCGCTCTGGGACATGGTTTAGTAGGCATGGTGGTGTGGGGTTGATGGTTGGACTTGATCTTGGATGTCTTTTCCAACCTTAATGATTCTATGATTCTATGTCATATACTCTCATATGACCTTTTTACCCAGAAAGTACTACTGCAAGTCCCCAAGGTGAGTCTGTAGGTAGCTAGGGAGATGTAACCAGACAGCCGTAGGCAGTTTTTATTGATTTTTTTTTTCTCCTCCTTTAAATTAGGACCTATGACTGTGCTACCACCCACTCACACAGAAGGACCATGACCTTGTTCTTGCTGAAGTCAATGGGAGTTTTGCTATTGACTTCAAAAAGAGCACAAATCCAAGGTGAGAGAACGGGCTGCAGATCTTTAGGCTTTTCCCATTAATGTTTCTTTTTCTTTGGTTAATATTTAACTGTTTAGTCTTGCAATGAATGCCTCCAGGGAATAACTCTTTTCTGTGTAGATGTCAGAGAGAGAAACCTAAAGTTGAAGTCATATACTGTTGCACAACATTGCTCGGCTGCTCTCATAAGGATTTTATGAATTGGCACTTATATTTTAGGTGGAATAAATGAAGGATGCAGAGAAATTGTGAGGTTTATTGAAAGCTCTTTTCCCAACAATGTAGTATTAGTTGTGTTTTTAAAGATGTTCAGCACTGATTGCTTAGTGTTTCTGGTAATCGGGCCAATTTCTGTGGCAAACAAGTTAGTGCTGTGTCTGTGCACTGGAGCTGGGCTTTGAGAACAAACTTTTCTGAAGAAGGTTTTAAAGACTTTTTTGGGTTATAAGGCTCAATTCCATTGGTTTTTCCTTGTGTCATGGTTTAACCCCAGCTGGCAACTAAGCCCCACCCAGCCACTTGCTCACTCCCCTCTGGTGGTATGGGGGAGAGAATTGGAAGAGTGAAGTGAGAAAACTTGTCGGTTGAGATAAAGGCAGTTTAATAGGGAAAGCAAAAGCCGTGAAAGCAAAGTAAACCAAGGAATTAATTCATTGCTTCCCATTGGCAGGCAGGGGTTCAGCCATCTCCAGGAAAGCAGGGCTTTATCATGCCTAATGGTGACTTGGGAAAACAAATGCCATCACTCTGTTCCTCCTCGTCCTTCTTCCCCCAGCTTTATACGCTGAGCATGATGTTATATGGTGTGGGCTATCGTTGGGGTCAGCTGTCCTGGCCATGTTCCCTCCCAGATTCTTGTGCACCCCCAGCCTGCTCACTGGTGGGGTGGAAAAGGCCTTGGCTCTGTGTAAGCCCTGCTCAGCAATAATGAAAACATCACTGGGTTATCAACGCTGTTTCCAGCACAAAACCAAAACATAGCCTCATACTGGCTACTATGAAGAAAGTTAACTCTATCCTAGTCAAAACCAGTAAACCCTGCAATTCTGTGGAAACTCTTTAACCTTTTAACATGGGGATTCTCTTATGACCCTTCAGGGGCCTGTTTAGCAGCAAGAACAAAGATTACGGTGGGGGGGGGGGGGGGGGGGGGGGGGGGGGGGGGGGGAGGGGGGGGGGGGGGGGGGGGGGGGCGGGCGGGGGGGGGGGCTTCCCTTCCCCCCCCCCCCCCCCCCCCCGCCCAATAAACCACAGAGATGTGGCAGAGATGTGATCCATTGAGAGAGGAATTGAGAGCTGGCTAAGGTATTTTAGTATTTCTCTAGCTCTACTGGCAGTTTTTCATTAAGGGTGATATGCCACCCGAGACCTTGATAGAATTGAGAGTGCAATAATTATAATGAGATCATGATTCATCCTAGGTCCTTATCCTGCTGCTAGAGTAAGGGGCCATGTATGGCTAATTAATGGACTGAGGACCAAATATTGTGCATATCACAGGGTTGGTTTTTTAAGGTGCTAGTCATATTTT
The DNA here is from genome assembly GCA_018403395.1 of Gorsachius goisagi. NCBI lineage: Eukaryota > Metazoa > Chordata > Aves > Pelecaniformes > Ardeidae > Gorsachius > Gorsachius goisagi. The sequence continues at coordinate 44,497 of BOSO01016564.1, forward strand.
CATATTCTGTCTTTATTTGGCTGCATACAGACCTGCTTTCTGAGTTCAGGGTGATCAAAAAGGTTTAATATGAAGTTTCCTCTATATCTTGCTTCACTTTTGTTTCATTTGTTTCCTTGGTATGCCCCTTCCGTTGCCTTCACTTCTGACTGGGTCAGCTCCTTAGTGAACAACCATCTTCTGTGATCAAATACCCTTTCAGGCCACGTGGACTGAGGAGCTTCTACAGTCTATAAGGGTAACTCTGCATTTGGAGAAAGAAAAACTAGGAAAAAGCCAACTCTGCCCCTTGCAGTCTGTTCATTGGGTTTGTATTTTGAAGACACCTTATCAGAAGGACTAGAACTTGATTTTCACCCACCCCCCCTACCCACCCCACCCCCCACCCCCCCCCAAAAAAAAAGGCAGGGGATGGAGGCAGGTCACAGGACTGTGCTATATACCTAAGAATGCCACATTAATCTTTCTTATTCAAAGTAGTTTGCTTTAATTGTGTTTGTTGTGGCTCAGAAGGACTGTAGAAAACATCAAGTCTTATCCTATTGCTGCTGGGACCCGATCAGTAGGACTTGGTGCTATGTAAAGCACTGCATTAGGTCTGTCTTTCCTTACTCTTGCTGGTATTTTGAAGAAGGTGAATACCATTACAGTGTTTATTGCACAAATATACCCAAGACGCGCAACCTGTCAGTGCTGAAGACTAGAACGGTAACTGGATCGTCTTGTATTCTTTATGTGCATATATATGTGAAAAGTACTTAAGCTGCTTGAAATTAAATGCGGGGAGAGGTCTTACAGACTTTACCCTTAATGATCTTTGCCTTTCAAGGGCTAATTTTTCCAGTTTTAATCTAAGAGAAAAGAATGAGTAGAGTAACTCTAAAAAAATGTTGCTTCTGTGTTTGGTGTTTGAGGGGGGGGAAAAAAAAAGTGGAAAGCATACCCTGAAAAATCCTGGCTGTTCAGAAATCCAGTCTGGTTTCAGTACCCATATCTGATCCACAGCTTTCCAGTTTTGCTTTAAGGATGTGAAGTTATTGACAATCCTATACATCTGTGAAAGGATAAGTAAATGAATTGTTATTAAGGAGTGTTGAAAGATGTGATTGTCATTGAAGAGTTAGAGAAATGTTAATGTCAGGATTGACAAGGAGGTAATTATACTTCAGTAGCTTCGTATTCAACTGATGTTTGCTGGCAGGAAATCTGGAGGGTGTTTCACAGGCCTATAGCCTGCCTCCTCCTTATTCACGTTTTCTGCCTCTGTCTCGTCTCTGTCTTCTGGTCTCATTTATCCCGTTCATGTATGCCCGCTTGTATGCATGTTCTCTCGGGAGGGGGGTGTGTGGGGATGGGGGTTTAAAAAGCTGCAACTCTCTTTGTCCTTTCACTGGATGTAAAAAAAACAAACCAATGTTTCATTCCGATTAGAACTGAATTCAGTCCATGGAAGTCATTATCAACTATGAGAATCATATGGGCCCTTTGGAGTCACTTTGGGTATGTATTTGGTACCAACACTGCCAAGACCACGGAGGTAAAGCCATCTCAGTCCTGAGGCACTGAGTCTTATTTAGTGTGCATCTCCTATGGCAGGGGCTGGGTCTTGTTGTATTAGGTCAGGACTAGCTAACAGGAGACTGGGTCCGTTGCCTTTAAGAACTGGGGTATGAAAAACAAATGCCGGACCATGCTGAGCACCTGTAATTTCTGTCGATGGTGCCAGCAGCTCTCTGTAACCAGCCTTAGGAAACAATCGGCTGGCAATTTACAGACACAAATAACTGCAGTGCTAATTTTTAGAGGTGCTCAGCACCATCTGCTCTCATAGGACTCACCTTACTGAAGAGAAGGTTAAGTGGCTATTTAATCATGGTCTGTAAGTACCCACTGAGGGATAAGATGTCTGGAGCAAAGGACTCTTCAAGCTAGTGGGCAAAAACAGAAGATCCAGCGGCTGTGAGTTGAAGGCAGCAAAGATCAAACAAGAAATGCAAGACATTTTTAAGTGAGGGCAATTAGTTCTTGGAACAACTTGCCGGTGGACATGGTGAAACTGTCCATCACTGCAAGCTTTTAAATCGTGTCTTACGCTCTATTGCAATCACGAGCGGTTGGGCTAGACAGAGAGGCTTGGCAGGGAGAAATTCTGTGACCTGCATCCTGTGGGAGGTCATGTGAGATGGTAATGTAACCCTTCTGGCTGTAAAGCAATACACCTGGAGTCGGGATGCTCCATGAAACCTGGTGCGAGAGGAGAATTCCTTGCAGCACCTCTCCAACTTTCACAATTTAGCTTTCATCCTCTAGTGAACTACAAAAGTCTCTTTGTGTGCAGAAGGTGTTTGAGCCCTACAGATGGACAGTTACATTACCGAGCTGGGAAATAGAAATTCAAGTCCCTGGTGTGTGTCCACCAGGGCAAGTTTTTCATTACAAGTTGCAAAATTAGACAATGTATAGAATTGAGTCCAGCCCTCCCATCTTCTTAACTGCTGACCTGTTGACTTAAATACTTTAGGCCTACCCCTGAAAGCTAGTTTGAAAAAGAAAAAGTGCATCTCTATGAAATTATTCAGCTCGAATGAAATGTGTTTTCATTAAAAATTCCGGTTAGATCATGTACTCAAGACCTGTGAAAATCAGCTTTGAGCAAAGAGGAAAAGAAACAATCGCATCATGATTTGGGCTGGAAGAAATTTTGCTATTTCATTGAAGAGATAATGCAGTTTTGCAAGTGGAGGATTAACCATGACATTCTTCTTGGGGGGCGGGGGGAGATGTTTTGTTGGGGATTCAAAAGAGAGAGGCCAGCTGGGCCAGGCAGTGAAAGGTCTTTCAGTTGCAGGGAGCGCTGTGAATAAAGATGTGGAGGATCACGGGAGAAAGCAGCGGAGGAGGGAGGGCGAGCGTTGAGTGCTCTGCCCGAGTGAGCTCACCAGCTGGGATTGCTGGACCCGGCTTATCAAGCTATGCCACAGATGGGCTCAGATCAGCGTGTGCAGCGCTCATTTCCATCCAGGAAAAGGAGCCAGAGGATACGAATGGAAAGACAGAGATCGTACCCTCTTGCTGCCAGTATATAGGATGCTTTCCACTAATTATGATATGGTGTTGCTGGAGTCCGCATAAGTGCTTAGATTTGTATGTGGTGTTCTACGGGGTTTCTGTAGGGGGAGGTTGGCCAGGCTTTTTTTTTTGTTGTTGTTCAATTTGATGGCTTTTGGATTGCTTGCTTGACACTGAGAAAATGTCAGCAATTCAAACTCTCTGTGTAATGGGAAGGATACTCCTGCTGCAAGCAAAATGTATTTATTAGCTCTCTCTTTCTGCGTTGATCACCCTAGAGATACCCCTTTTTCTGGTGGTGAACCACCATATTTGTCTGTCTGCCGTATCTGAAACCTTCTGCATGTGACCAGCACTTCACTCAGACTGGGTGGGTTGGCATTGCCTGGGATCTAGGAATTCATTGTGCATGCAGGACATCACTCCCTACTGTCCCAGAAAATCACGTGAGAGGGTGGAAAGAAGTTAAAATTCAACCCTATGACAGGTTGAAAAGAAAAACAAAAGCCCGTCTTGGGCTGCTCAGCACTTCGGGTCTGTCAGTCGCTGCTAATTGCTGCCCGCATAGGGCTTAGCTCCACAGGCAAAGCATTTTTCTTATCAATGTTGCAACAGAGCACAAGGGCTTTCTTTAAAGCTTTAAAGAAAATTGAGGGGGTTTAGAGATGTAAGCTTTTCTTAGAATCAACTGTCACTTGTATCTTGCACTGTTAATACTAATAAATTAATACTGCATGTGCCTAGAAACATGCTTTTTCATTAATACTGAGAAAGTCTGGAGGCTATTTGATTTGTATGCTTGTTTGATGAAATTACAATATATCAGTGGTCCAAAGGATGTTACATGGTAATTTACACGACACTTGGGGCAAATTGGAGAGCAGTTTTAGCTGACACGCGTGGTAAAATGTGCAGTGCTTACAATATTTTTGGTTCTTTAATTTGTCTCTGAAGTATTATATGGGGTTTGATTTTGCACAGGCAACTTATAACTGAAATATTTAGCTTTACCCTTTTGAATGGTTTGGTATGCTTTTTTCCCTATGTTTTAATCGTGTCTCAAATCATATACAAACTTCACAAAACAATTTAGAACCTGGATGTGCAAGGGAAGACATAACCCTTAACAGCAGGATGATTTTGAACAATAATTTCTGCATACAAGATTTGTCCTTGGATAGTCAGAGGGATTCATGCATGTCCACTCATTACAGGAAAACTCTTGTGGTCTCAATGTCCAATCTGAGCCAAATTTGGCCAAATCCCATGTTTTTGAGAGCAGCTGTGTTTTTTAGCAGCACACTGCTTTGCCTCCTAGCTGAATACAATCTGACCTTATTGAATAAGGTGTGACAAGTGTAACAAGATATAACAATAACAAGATCAAAAATAATATCTTCAAAGCTTGCACTAGAAGTCTCCAAAGAGGTCTGCAGTCATCTTCTTTCCATCCCCCTTCCACAGACAGATATTAGAATAAATTTTTTAAAGTGTGCCCAGTGGAAGGGGGCGTAGATGGCTTCATGTCGAAGAATACACTAACAAACTCGATTGCAGTCAGGTAATTTGGACTATCATCTGGCATTTTATATGTCTGGGCTTCATCTGCAACTATTCCATCAGGGGATTGGGTGGAGAGGGTGGGAGGAAGGACCAGACTTGATTGGCTTCTGTATTTTGGCTAAGAAGATTTAAACTTTGTAGGAGACATCTGCTTTATTTCACAGCAACAAAAAGCAGATGGGGAAGAGGATATAAGCCAGACATCAGTAAGGTGCAAGGTTAACAGTGATAGCTATGTCTGCTGTAGAGATACCTGTGTGTTTCTTTGAATAAGATAATATACGATTAAAAAAAATTTAATAAGATTTGTATTCATTATCAATAATGCAGTTGTATTTGTTCTAATATTGCCTATGTGTTGCGTTTACAGGAAAAGATTTATTTTTGCTGACGTACATTGGAAAAAAGCTGGATCAGCAGTAATAGGATAAACGGATCTGTTTTGAAATATATGAAAAAAATATAATGCTGCCAGTAGCATCATTTAAGTGGGTGTTTCCATTTTAAAGCTGAGTGGGTGAGAGTGGCTTCTGCCAACAGATGCAGGAGCAGACTTAACGCATCCCCTTGCGAGCCTCTTAGCTGGATGTGCTTTGCCAAAGTGCCCGGTGCCAACCACCAGCACTATCAAAACTGTTCTCTCTATTGCAAAGCGAACAGTGCCAGTGAACTCTAGGGGCTATTGGCAAAAGCTTCGCTGACCTTATTTCAGCAAAAACTTCTCTGACCAAGCAGGCTGTCATTGAGTTGAATCTTTAACTCTGTGAGTTAAATGAGAAGAAAGCTGCTGTAGTCGTGTGCTCTGCTGCTGCCAGGCCAAATATAGCTTTGAAGTGACTTAAAGTAATACACAGCCAGTGTGGTGATAATTCAACTTTGGGTAATTTGCACATTTATTTGAGAAAGATCCCTCAAATCTTAGCTGTAAAGCCCTGGGTATTCTTGCAGACATAGGTTGAAGGAGTTCAGAACATCAGGATTTCACAAACACTGAAATAACTAATGTGAGGTAGCTTCTGTAAACAAATACTTTTTTCTTTTTTCGCTGGGTAGGTGATGCATAAAGTTGCGTGCTTGGTTGTATATTGTTGGGAGGCAGTCCCCATGTAGCTGTTCTCAGTAATCCAGGATCTCTCCTACATCTAAGCCTGCTGTGGAGGCACAAATCGGACATTTCTGTACCATAGTCCTCTCTGGGGCTCAGCCCTAGCAGGCGCGTTCCAGACCGTGCCCGAAGTCCTGTGCAAAACACAGCAGCTGCCCCAGTCCATGTGAGAGAATCATGGGGAAGGAGGAGAGAAATATCCTGGGCAGGGAGGTTGTGGGTTTGGGTTTTTTGTTGGATGGGGCATCCCTGGATTCTGTGTGGTTCCACTTTGACCAGTAGCCCCTGGCCATGCTGAGCACTCTCCTTTACAAAGCTTTTAGATTATTTATCCCATTGAAACTGCAGATTTATGGCCCCAAATGCAGACTTGCATCAAAGGGAAAACTTAGTCGAGACTCAGTCGCCTCCAGCCAGGTGTAACTGTCGCCTCCCTGCGAAGCCCAGCACAGGTTTTACCTGCAATGGTTAAATCCTTCCAGCACCCTGGGCAGCTGCAGTCACTGCTCAGGAATTTTGGCAGCCTGACATTTTATTACTGTTTCTGCAGAAATTTAATGGGAAAAATTTAGTGTGAACTTCTTGCGTTTATGTTTGCTCAATCATATGCAACAAGGCTTCTAGGAAGAAAAGTTTTGTGTATCTTCATAATAAATATGTGTGTGTGCATATGATAAGGAATGAAGACATGTGCCCAGGCATGTACTTATATGCATATGTATCCTTTCTTTTATGTTCTGATATCACCATGATACGGTTTTTGGATGAGATACTCACGTGGTTCTGGACTAAATACTTTATTATTGTTTATGTCCTAAGCATGTTTATAAATGTAGTCACTGAAGTATGTTTTGAAATTATATCTAAGTGTTTAGTTCTGTTTACTAGTTTTTTTTATACACCAGTCTATTTTAATGTCAGTTTTTCAAATATGTGCTTGGCTGTTCCTTTTCAGGAAAAATGAGAAGTTAAAATATAAAACAGAAATTAAATCATGCCACGTTAAAAATGTGGGTTTTTTCCAATGCTCCCACCAATTTCAGTTGAATTTCCAATGAAATGCAAACATCCAATCTTCATGTTTAGTGTGAGAATTAAATGCTTTTATATCATATTCCTATTGATTTCAGGTGCTATTTAGGCTCGTCTTGCCTTTAATGGGCACATTTCCATTGGTTTGCAATGCTTTGTAGCCTTTCTAAAATGTGTAGGTTCTTGGTGTTTGTAGTCTTAAATATATTTACTACTACCAGAAATACAGGATTTCTGGCAGTAACAGAACTCTAATTTTTCAAGATGAAATCTTTCAAAACTATGGGAGGCTTTCGAAAAAGCAACCAAGTTTCTTTTTAGGCTTTGTAAACTTAACAGCAGTTAAATGTGTGATATGCTTTGACAGGAAAATGTAACCTGTGTGCGTTTCCTTAGTCAAAGGCATTTTTAGTGGTGGGTGCTAATTTAATTTATATTGTAACAGCTAAATTATAAACCTACGACATAATTCACATTAATTATGTCTCAGTTCCAACCCGAGCTGGGGTATGAATTGTCAGGATGACAGTAACAAATGAAGTGTGTGCTATGTGTGTTAAATCTTTGTTGGGCTCTGGCTGCATGGGGAACCTGGATATTAATTCCTGAATTACACCTTTGTAGTGGTAGATTCTGTACGTGTGGCTTATTGACATGCAAGAGGAACCTCCTCAATGAAAAGTAAACTGAGAGATGGATGGAAAAGCCCTCGAGTCTGGGGAAGGAGAAGGGGCAAAATGTTGTTGAGAAATGGGGTGGGTGGGATGGGGTGATTTGAGATTAAAATATTTTTTCTGTTTCCTATTTATTATGTGCAAGGCAGCATGTTACTAGAGCTGGCAACTTAGAAAATGATCTCCCAGTAGAAAAAAAGGACCATAATTACTGAATATGGGTGAAAAGAATGTCATCAAATTAATCTAATTTTGCACAACATAGAGTTCATTCCCTTTCAGGAGATTTCTGGAAACTGGCTGGATTTCAAGCTATGTTTTAATGCAACTTTTTGGCTGCCTGCCTCCTTGGAAAGTCAAGGGTCACTGCTCAATAATTGTGTATAAATACAGTCAGTGTAGTAGGCCTTCATTTCAGTCATGCAGAACCAATATTTAGTTTGATGGTATCGCTGTTGCATACTTTTAACTGAAACCATTGTGAGAAACTCTGACACAGATCTCGTTATTCTTCTGTTTTTCCTGTAAGCTTATGGTGCTGTCTGACTTTCTTTGATATTGCTGTGATCACCAGCACTAATATTCAAACACGGGTGTATCCTCAAGTTTGGGAATTGGGATAACAATTACTTTTTGATGATTAAAACCAGAGGACCAGAGAGTACCAGTATATTCATTAGGCTGTTAAATGCTTCTGCTAATGCCTGTTGTTATAAAGATTTAATAGGTTTAACATGGGGCTATGACACAACCCCAACAGTTTGTAGTGCTCTTACTGAATGTAAATATTCAGTCTGGCAAACAGGCCTAATGTTTATTCCCTAAGGATCGCTTATTCCCTAGGGATCACTTCCCCCTGCTCCCTGGCAAAAAGCAGCAAAACTCTAGTTGTGTTGAACACTTCCCTCAAAACAATATATTGAAAATAACAAGAGAGCTTTCCTCAACAGTCTGATTTTTCTACCTTGTTAAAATTAACAGTTCCTGTTAATGTCATCTCTAGAAGATTACTATATCTTTTAAAAAGAGATTCTTTTAATCCGTAACTTTTTCTTGATAATGGCTCTTGTACAGAGCCATTGTACACTTAGATGCCAAAAAAGATGCTGTCAGCGTAGTTGATTTGTATGTCCCAAAAGGTGAAGTAACTTATACCATGTCCATGACTTATGCTGGGCCATGTGTCTGGAAAACTCTTCCCTCTTGACCCTAGGGGAGGAGGGTGAAAGTCCTAAATGGCAAATTTAGAAAATTAATGCAGGCGTAAAGAGGGGAAAACTTCTTTTTCAGCAAGGGTCAGGTTTGAAATTCAACCACTGCTTTCTCAGCTTTGTGATTGAAATGGTTATACAGAGTTTATTTCTGACCTCTTCCAGCCCCCTCAATCCTAAAGGTATCTCGGGAAGAATTTCAAATGCAGCTCTGCAATACTATTGCTATGCAGAGAAATGGGACTTCACACACCCTCCCCCTGTTTTTAAAGTCTGATGCTGAAGCACAGGGGAGCGAAAAGGACTCAAGCTGTTTGCCCAGTGTCACTATTTTGAGGAGATCTTTCTTGGTTTCTGTGTTTTCAGACAGCCCCTGTGGGGCTTAGGGGATAGATTTGTTCAGCAAGCTGTCACTGTAAGGAGCCTGACAGAGTGAGGACTGTATTCTTTACCCCTTTTCACTTGGGATCTGACTAGATGGGTTAATTTTACTTTGTGTATTTATATGCATGAAAATAAGTCTGTTTGATAACCAATCTGTAACTGTTATGGACTATTTGTGATCTGAGCTCTTTAATTTGTGAGATAAGGTGATGGAAATGAATAGCAATATTTAGCTCAAGTAATGGAATCTCTAATGCTTTAATATCAAAACGTCTTGCTTCCTTTTGTCATCCATGCATATCTGAGCTTGTTATATTGCCATATATGACTTTTCCCCTATAACAAACCTGGAATTTCAGAACTGAGGCAAGAATATAAATAGCTGGGTTTTATGTTCACCTTAGATCTCCTCCCTTTTTAAACTGATCTCGCTGTGTCTGCTCAGGACAGATCTGGTTATTCCCTTTGCTTTTAAATACTTACATGGAAGTTGACATTTTTGTCACCTCCTACTACTTCCTCTTTACTTGGTAAAGATAATTTAAGATACTAAAATCCACCTGTAGCTCTTCACCATCCTAGTCACTTTGGGTAACACTCCCTGTTGGAAAAGTAAATTTCCAGGTTTTTTCTGTGTCTGAGTGCATTATTAAATATTTGAATGTTCTCAATATTTAATCACTTTTTTTTTCAAAGGCACACAGAAAAGCTGGGAATCCTTTTGTTTGTTTATACATTGTAGGCTCAGGTAGGTGATTATATGTTGTGGCAGTAGCAGCAGGAAAGGAATGTTTGGGAAGACTCTGAAATGTAAATTTTGTGAACAGTCTACCAAGGAGGGAACAAAGGCGAGGATTATAGGAAAGAATTTGCAAGCAAAGACAGATTAGAGGGACTTTATTTTTCTCATTAGTTTCTGTTCCTTCAGGAGATCAGCTACAAATCACCCAAAAAACTCAAGAGTCCACTTGCAGGCTCTGTGCACTTGAAACTGTAGGGTTTTTTCCCCTTCCATCCCTCCCCCCAACTAGTTGGTGGGAAAAAGTATATCTGCTGCGTGCATACTGATGGGTAGTATAGATCTGCACACTTTTATGTAACACTCTTAACTTTTTATTTGAGTCTTCCAATATTGTTACTGTTTCTCTGTGGGGAAAACTTGGCCCAAACTCTGCTCTGGCTTGCGTGAGCTCAGATGTTGTCTGGGGAAGCATATTTCTCTGAAGTTTGTGTAGTAAATGGCTAGGAAAATATGTACTGATGTGAATTTCATGGATGGACTCAGTTTCTGCAGTAAGGAAAGCAGTGGCAGGATGTGAATAACCTGTAATGGTTGGGGTCTTGCTCTCCCTTTTACTTCTGGCTCCTGGGTGCCCCCAGGCTGGTGAACGCTCTTACCTTCTGTTGTCTCGGTGGGTATGTAGTCTTACATTGAACCAAGCATTACTCTAAAATTATTACTTTTTTTTTTCCCCACTGAAGCCATTGTCAAGGATCCCTGACACTTGTAGGCAGTGCTAGGTCTGTTTTCTAGGAAGTGTTGTAAGCAGCTTAGCTAACGGTGTGAGGAAGCAATTTTGCTTCCAGCTTCAAGGAGCTGCAGAAATCTTCTCTTGGCATGGAAAACCTACCAGGCCTGAAATCTCCTTTCCAGCTCAGTGTGGTGATCAGGCAAAGCCCTGTGTCGATCACTGAGGAACACCCAATTACAGTACAAATTTCCTAATTCTGTCAAAAACAATTTATCCAATGGCTTGGCCAGCAGTGTAATTGCAGCTTGAGGATTGCATTAGATAATCTGAGCAGACAGGTAGAACAAATTAAAGAAATAACATGGTAGAGCGGGGCAGTTTGGCAGAGTGTAGCTTGCTGCTCCCTCACTTTCCCTCCAACCGTGTGAACACCAGTCTGAATTTGTCTGGACCCTTCGAGCCTTGTTCTGCTTTGCATTATCCCTGGTTTCATCAGGTGTCACTTAGCAAGTAGTTGTTGGGAGTTCTCAAAACCTAAACTGTAGAGACAGGGGCTTCCAGTTTATTTCATTGGTGATTTTTTTCTTTTTTTTTTTTTTTTTTTAAATGACTGACTCCTCTTGCCTGCTGATGTCTGCTGGTGTGTGACTTCCCCCTTGGTTTCTGATTCTACACTGAGCCTGTGATCCTCCATCACCACAGAAATTGCAAATGCCTCATAATGAGTTTCCTGTAGGGTCTGCCAGAGTGAGAAGTTCCTTTTATAAATTGTATGTTAATAAATTTTGTGGATTGTGTTCGGTAACAGTTCCTTTCCTGATTTTTTTTCTTTTTGGCATATATGTGTTAACTCCAAATGCTGTTTGTGTTGACAAAGGTCTGCCATGCTGCACAATACACACACTTGCAAAACCTCTCATGTCTTATTGTACTCGGACATGTGCAAGACAAACTCAAATTTTGTTCACTAAAAAGCACTTATTTTGAGCAAGCTTTGAAATTTTAGTTTTACTTTCAATTTGTGAGACATAATTAACTTTTTGGTTCATGTGTTATCGAATTAGTGCAGCTGAATTTACTATAAATGCAAATGAAGTTTCTGTTGTAACATACGTAGCAATTTTCACTTAGTATTTCAATTCTCTGCTTTGCATTTGGATATGTAGCATAAGAGATAATGAATACATGATAATAGTCGGGTTTGTTTGGCATAACCAGAGGTAATATAAAGGCCAACCAAAGTATTTGTTAGTGGGAAAACAATGTATTTCAGACTTTCCTTGAATGGAAACCACAGAACAGTGTGATTTAGCTCTTAGGGGACTGTAGTTTAGCTTTCAGAGGTCATCAGACTCTCTACAATTTTTTTGCATAATAAATTGCCTATGAATGACTTTGCTACTCTTTGCACTAAACAAATGGAAATTGGTAAATAAACTATTCTTGTTAGAGAAACAAAACTTAATAAAATATATAGACTTAATGCAGATTGACAAATCTGTATTGAAAGATGAGTATTGAAAATAGATCAGCATTCTAGTCCTGGCATGCTTACCTTCTGATGGTTTTTGTTCACCTATTAAAAGGAAACAAAACCTCCCCCCCAAATTATAACCACACTGCTTTTTTTTTTTTTTTTTTTTTTTTTTTGCATCTTGGGCTTGAAATAAAATCCATCTTTATTCAAAATATGTAAGATAGACTCTCATAAAAAAAGTTATGAAGGTATTAGCTGGTGAGAAAGAGGAGGACAAACATGTCATTAGGTATTCAAAAACATTAACAGTAGTTTGCCTTAGGCATTGTAATTGTCATTCACTTTCTTTTCTATTGAAAAGATTTTATTCATCTATTGTATTGACTTTATACCTGCAAATTATAGTTTTTGCTGATAATATACATGAATTTCTGAAGTCTGCAAGTAAGAGACACATCTGCAGGCAACAGTCCCATGCAGCACTTCGGTACTCTATTTAAAAAATAAAAAACAAATAATTGCAGAATATGATAGCAATTTACATTGAGTATAAACTTGGTTAGACACATTTTCTTTGACTGTTAAATTCTGATTTTTTGGATCTAGGTTGTTCCTAGTGTGATGTTTACCAGCCTGCTGTCCTGTGGCATGGCGTTTGCAAGAGAAGCCTAGGATGGGAGCTGGACTTAGATGCAAAGCTCATAAATATAGTGATGCTATTTGGTTTTTAATTGTGTTAATTTTAATTGTGTTAATTGTTTTAATTATGGAATTTCTACTAAATCTACACCGTTGCCAGAATGCCATTGTGCATTGAATTTGGAAGGACACAGTCTTTTATACCATGTCTGAATTGGAGTGGATCTCTTTGGCTTTAGTGACTCTTGACATTTTTCCCTATATGAGTGCAAACTCTCCTTGGCATTTCAGTTTACCCCATGCTTTGGGACAGAGTAACTCGCAAACTTTTTCAAAAAAGCTTTTGCTTTTTTGCTTTTGCTCTTCTCTGCACATCTGGATCTTTTCAGAGTAAACCAGCATTATAATCAAAGATCATGGTCAGCCCTCTAGCTCCAATGACAGGGTTTTGGGGATCTTAACATCTGTTGTCTAACTCTTCCCAATAATTTTGGCATTGAGCAGGGCTCTGTACTGAGCAGAAGCATAGTGCAAGACATGAATAATCTGTAATTGTGAGCCATCCAGAGAGCCTTGCGTGTAACTCATGACAGTGTTGTCAGGGACTTGCTATAGTCATTATTTGTTCCACTTATTCACAAAATAAATTGTCTTAGCTTCAATCCATCTGTGCTGGAAATGTCCACAAAACATGCTCCAAAGTGGACAGAACAACAAGCTCTGCATTTGCACCGAGGCAGCTGGGTCCTCTAAATTTGCCTTTCATTGCAGAACTTTTGAGTTCTGAAATGAAAATAAAAAGTCTGTTCCTGACAGCAGGTGGGTGTATTCTCTGGTAACAGCTTGAAAAATTCTGGAGTCTATGGACATGGCTGGATGGGGTGTGTGGATGTTTTTAAATGGTTCCACTAAAATCCGTGCTGCTGGTGCACAGTGGTTCGCTGAGGATTATATATTATATATATAATATATTATATATAATTGTATATAAAACCAGTCAATAACTACCACTCTAAGAAAGTTTGTGCTGAAGAACTGTCCTGTTTAGATTATTTTTGTAGTAGGAAATGTTATTTTTCCTGAAGTACTGATCTGGTTCTTTCAAAGGGATGTCCAAATGATGGGGGGGGGGGGGGGGGGAAATAAATGGATGGAAGACATCTTCAAAGATGTGATAGTATAAAATACCTCTTTCTACTGAAAGTCACCAGATGTTTAGCTCTTCCCCAATACCAGCTGCTTTTGCAAATGCCTAACTAAAGCTCGGTCTCCAAGTGGCACATGTTCACAACATGTGAACAACACGTGAACTTGTGCAGAGAGCCCTCAATGCCAATGACATCTGACAAAAATACTGCCGGAAAGCCAAGGAGTAAATTGATGCAGAACTGAGCTAAGACTCCGGTGCTTGAAGTGATCCCAGCTGGGACGTGGGCATGATAATAAAGCAAAACATCTTCTGTCAGTGGTCATTCATTCTGTGATTCAGCAAAATGCCTGAGTCCTTTTTGTGAGCACTAAAGTTCATGATTTCAGATCTTCCCTAAAAATAAGGGGAAAAAAACTCTTCTCTTTTTGTTTTGGGGCATATGCACATTTTATACAATGGTATTTTTAAATGCTTTAAATGTTTACCATACTGGCAACCTTTCATGTGTTAATGGTCAGTCCCTGATGACTGAACCCTCTAATTGAGCATCTGTCAACCCTATAACCATGTCATCATCTCTAGAATGGAATTCTTTCCCATGTGCTCAAAATATTTTATCTTTAAACCTCATTCTTCTAACTGTATAGTTCTGCTTTTCATCATGAAATTGCCATGTAATTACAATAATAGTGTTCTACAATATTGTTTTGAAGTGAGCATAAATGCACAAGAGTTTTAAACAGGTTTTATAAACATCCTTGGTATATGTAGTCTAATAAATCAGATGCTGGGTATCTGGTTTCCAGTTCTGTCAGCTGAAAATTGAGACTCTGATTTTTGGTAAGTAGTGGGAATGTTATAATGCTGGTTAGTGCCTGAGATGAGGAAAACTCTACCCTTCATCACTGGGTTTAATAATGGCAGTTTGCCTTCTGTCAGGGGTGCTGGTCCAGTTTTGTTAATCATGTCAAGCTTCTCTGATGTACCTTTAGTGTAACAGTTTTTTGAGGGAAGGCTTGTTGACTCGTCAAAAAGACAACAGTTCAAGAGTGGGTATTAAATGACTAGAAGCTTTTGAGTGGTTTACTCTTAACTTGCTACTGTGTAACTGCTCAAAAGCTGGTACAAAAACACTTCTCTCCATGAACTTGTTTTTATTTATATGTAATCCACAAAGGTGTGTGGGGTGTGGGCTATTTTATTTTTTAAATTGTATGAAACTGATGTCAAAATGAAAGTTTATATTAAGTTTAAAATCCAGTATGGTCACTGGCAGATGCTCATGCTGGCATCTGGTGGACTCTAATAGACTGGAAATGAAAAGGCAGGGTTATGTGCTCTGCTGGACTTAAGTGTGTATTTACAGTTGAGCATCTATTTCGGTATGTGGATGAAATCCATGGAACTGACTGGTTTCTGTGTTGCTCACAACGTCTAACTTTGTTTTTTCTAAGCAATAGGAAAAGCAAAAGAAAAAAGGATTTTTTCCCTTTTGTTCTTTTGGTATAGAGATGCTCTTTAAACTGATTTGATTTACTTATTGAATACTAAATGTACACAAAGAAACAATATTCTGAAATGCATAACCCTACTGGCTTCAAAGCATCAAAGAAAAACGGTATCATGCCTGACTCCCTGGTACAATGCCCTGCTTTTACCCTAGCGCACAGTTAGCTTTATTTTCTCCACAACAGCTTTTTGGGCTAATGTGGGTAAAGAGCTGGTGAAACGCGGCTGAGCATCGGGCCCAGATCTGAACATAGTGGTGGCTGCCAGAGCGTTGGTTGTGCCGGCGTCACTGCTGAGTCCCGGTGGCCTGGGTGCACCACGCAGCAAGGTGGTTTTCTCCTGATGTGCCAGCCAGGGAATTATTCTGTGGAAGTATTAACTCAGGGAAGAGAATTGACCTCCTGCTCTCTAGCAGGAATATCAAGTTGCTGGATAATAATATTGTGTGCTTCCACTAACAAGGAGGTTGATTTAAAGTCTCATCTGTTGATGTTCCCACGTGGACCTATGCCAAGGAGCCTTTGTTGAGAAAACTACATTGCTAAAATGGAAATAATATGAGCTAGGGGGGGAATAGCAGCTGTATAAAAATATTCATAATGGTCTGTGTTTAAATAACACACCGCAGCATCTTTCGATGGATGCATATTGTGGGTAATAAAGTAAACACATTAGGTTAACTGTTGTAGATAGAGGTTATATGGCAATGAAGCAAACACTTCTGTCCTTCGCATAACTTATTACATGGCATCACCTCACGGATGCAATCTCCCTGTGTTACTTCACGTGGCACTTTTCGGCCCCTGGGAGCAGATATTCATCTTTGCAGTTAAAAGGGAAGAAAAAAAGCCGCTGTGCACGTGTGGTCCCTCTCACAGATCACCAGACGATTGCAGCGGAGCTGTAACGATGGCAATGGGGTGGTTTGGGTGAGTCCTTCAGAGGAGCTAGCCAGAGCAGCGTTTGTCAAAGGCTTGTCTGTAACATCATCCCGTATCTGAGAGAGCACATGGATCTTGGTTTATGTTCGATGCCTCGTGGTGCGTCAAAGGCTGTGTTTGCTCAGCTGGCATTGCTGAGCACGCTGGCGCAGGACCCAGTGAGGCAAACCTTGCCTGTGTAATCAGCTTTGAAGGATCAGGGCCCACAGAAATAATTGTGGCTACAGAAGAGATGGTTTCTTCTTTCCTCTTGCAGTCACTTCTCATTTGCTCAGATAGGTGATGACTACTCTGGCCACACGCCTTTTCAGCATGCTGCCTAGTTTCTGAATTATTTGCTTAAAGTACGTAATAGTTTACTTCCAACCAACAAATAGTTAAATGTTATTCTGTTAACGCTCAGTTTCAGTTTTTCTACTTCTTAATCTTCTACCTCCCTTGTTCTCTCACATGTAGCTTTGTTATAGTTTTATATGTTTATAACCATTTAGTAATAGACATATAGTAGATATTTGCAAATATTTCCCAACACAGTACGTCGCTATTTCATACTCTTTATTATATAGGGATAGCAAGGATAGATATTGGCGAATAACAGTTTGTTGATGGCACTCAGCCCTCTGTGCTCATGTTTGCAGAGCGCCATAGGTAGATGTCCAGATATGTACATGTGTTCAAACCCAAGCAAGAAAAATTGCTTTAATTGCTCACTCTCCTTCATTCATCTTCCTTAAGATACTGATATAAAACCCCATTCCTCTGCTAATCTCCTTACACACCCTCTATTAGATTTCATAACTGCTCCATAACTTTTACAAGAACTAACAGATCATCAGACACTTGAAATCAAAGTGCTGTTTCTTTCCAATTGGCTACACAGTGCAGTCCTACAGCATGAGTCTCATAAAGCTTTTAACAGGCTAATGGAAAAGAAAAGGGAGCAGCAAGAAAACGCGCCGAAAACGCACCAAGTGCAACAGAAGTACACCTTAGTCCAGAGCCACAAGGGGTAAAATACTGTGCCTTTCAGCTAATAATCTGGAATCCCATTATCACTGCGCCATAAACTGAATTATTGGTGATGTACAGGCTGGATTATTCTATCTACTTTTTGTACCGTATATCCAAAAGTTGACACTTAATTATGTTGTCCCACAGTAGATCAAGTTTTACAACAGCAACAAAAGATTAAAACGCTTTTATATTGGGGACATTCAGAGGATAAACAGCTCTGTATTATAGGAGGGAATGGCAGTCAGCTGTGTTGCCATCTGGGAGAAAAGCATTGAAGTACTATTAATATTTAAACTTTTTAAGGTTTTTTTTAGAGTTAGTAGCATTCCTAAAAAACTGGTTATAACTTTGTAGTAAATTTTGGTGTCAAAGGATGCTGCAGATAGTATTACAGCAACAATTAACATGGGCAGAACTGTAATCTCATTTTGCTTTGAAGGTATCTACAAACACTAGTGCAAGCAAGAGTAACAGATCGGATTAGGTTGTGTGTATGGCTATAAACCTACCGTGTTGCATAAACACTCTCCATTTGCCACAGAAGAGGACAGTGCAGACTCGCTTGTCTCTATCTTAGTGGAGCTTATCCGTATTTATTTCAGCTAATCTTTTGATTCAATGAGGTAATCGCTTAAATATCCTAATTGGCTAATTTTATTATTACATTCACTGCTAATGTGAGAATTGTTTGATTTCTGGGAAAGTTGTAAAAAATGCTGCTCAATATTGATTTATCTTCTGCTCCATTTTTATTAAAATATGGTTTAATTCTGTATTTCAGAAAAGTCATTATCATACATAAACATGTTAGTGAAGAAGGGTGGGGCAGGGTGAAAAAGGGAGAGGTGCCATTATACACAAGAGATATGAATACAAGGGAGAAACTTGGGGTTTAAATGAATTTGTTGTGCAGCCAAAGCATGTCTGGCTGCATTTCATTAATTTAGTTTCCTTGTAATAAAACACAAATATAAAAAGCTAATCAGTGCAAACTCTCCAGGGTTTTACTGTCTTGGTTTCTGGTCAACAAGGCCCAATTGCCTCTCCACTTTTTAAGACAGCTTCATCTCTCTGAAAAGGCTTGTATAGCCGTGCCTAATTGCTGCGAGGGTCTTTCTGCACAGCTCTGAGTTATAGCAGGGAATTAGCTCCCCGGAGCGAGGATGCTTTCCTTTGGGGGAAGGCAGGGGAGGAACAGGTTCTCATCAAGGTGATACCAGATGAAGGTACAGAAACTTCTAAGTCTCATCTGGGAACAGCTCTCTCCATTACAGGCAGAAAATTCACATTAACGACACTGTTTCATCAGTTTGTTTGCTATATTTTTTTGCTACGCTAATTGTTGCAATGGCTGATAGCTACTCTGTAGGCCCGTGCTGACACTTACAGGAGTCAAAAGCAAGTAAACGCTAAGGATATGCTGCAGTTGTATTTTTGCCTGCTAGCTTATTCCCATTGAAGTCACAGAAACACTGCACAGAAATAAGATCATGCTTACGCTTAAATTGAGCCTGTGCTGAATGTAGGTCAGTGCTATTTTCCACCTTTTGCATGGGAGTAAGACCCATGGTTTTTGAGTCTCTTCAGCTGTAGCTAGTTCTGGAAACTTTATCTAAATTCTCAGCTTATGGTATTTGCAGAAGGTGTTCGTGGATCTGATGTCTCTGTGGATGTGTTGAGAGCTATTAGTGACTGTCCATACTGTTAACCAAGATTTTGTTCTTTATTCTTTCTGAGATGGGGATGGGGGAAGTCTTCTCTCATGTCCGTAACTTTTCTGTTTTGTTGCAACACAACCTAGGTTGTACGCATGGTTAATTTCTAGGTAATCCAAATATTTGTGGTTTGAATTTACCTTTTAGTCATGGAAATAAGAAAGGAATTTGGATTCACTGAAAGCACAGGTAACATTAAAGAATGAAGTAAAGAATTTGGAAGGGTCAGCTGTATAAAGACCAGACTTGAATATGTGAAAGACACTGAATGCTCTTTTCAAAAGCACCCTCTTGAACAAATTACCAAAATGGAAAAAAGCCTCCTTTAAGAAGTTAATCTGGCAATTTTATTGCTTATTGGTTAAATGGTAAGTTTTTTAAGGTGTGCCACCTGTTTTTTCATCATCTAGCACAGTTGATGCATCCCCTTTATGTGACCTTAGAGGTGCCTCAGTGACTTTCTTCCAGTCAGTGGGCTTTTCATGTCATCTCTGATGAATCTCTAAAAATGCAAAGACTTTCTTGTGCGCTTTTTAAGGGGTGTTGGGTTTCATTCTCTGAAGGCGATATCCCCCCTCTCTCAGAAGTCTTTTTCAGCATTAAAATGTAGAGTTACATTTTCCTAAAAATCAGAGGGTTTAGGCGAGACGGTTTCAGGTTAAAATAAATTGCAATCTGTCTTCATAAGCATATCAAGTACTCTTCTGTCCATTGTTTTTCTTTATCATTGTGCTTTTTAAAGAAATATGTAATTTCTAAATTCACAAACAAAAGGATTTGGGCAGTGGCGCAAAAAAGTTCTATCCTAAGGCTATCAAATCTCCTTATAAACCTTTCTGTGGCTTTTAGTGAGACCGGAAACCTGTGAAAAGGAATATTGCTAGTTCAGAGACCTTTGGAGGGAGTTAGGTGCTAATAAGCTTTTTGTGAATTTTGCAGAACCACCTACCTGCTCCCTCCTTTTTGTGTTGCATTGTAAGGAAGCCTTGCTTCTAGAGGAGCAGTCCTCCAAATTCATTTCCACCCAAAGCTATGCACTTTATGGGCGTTATTTATTCCTCATGTGAAGTTTCAACGGTGTGCACAGCTTATATCCACAGTAGTCATCTATCACTTGAAAGAAGGCTTTAATTAATGGAACCCTAATTTTAATGAGGTACTGAGCCATGATCTTGTAAATTCTGCGGTACAGAGAATCACTTAGTTCAGGTTCGCTTGTAGCAATCTTCAACAGCGCGGTGCTTTTTATGACATTGTTTAACAGATTTTGATCTTAATCTAGGAGCCCTTTTTGGAACAACTGTGTTCTTTCCCTTGTAAGCATATCTTGAATTTACTGTGTTATGTCTTACAAGCAATGATAGTTACTTGCCTTCTGAACAGAAACTTCTGGTATGTCTGAACTATTCACTCTGTGCCTACCATGGGACTCCAAGCGGATTCACTGCTCTCAAATGCTTTCCAAAAGCATCTTTGCTGCAACACCTAGGCCAGTCAAATTCCATTATTTTCACAGAAACTGCTCATGTTGAACAACTGCAGCAAAGTAAACGGGTTATGGAACCTCTTTCTCTTGCAAGTGCAGGAATGAGTGCTGGGTAGGAAGAAAGGGCATCTCAGCGGCGTGTGTAATAGCCTGGCTGAGATGCGCTGGTTTAAACATGCTGTGCTTGATGCGAGACCAGAAGGTGGGAAGTGAGGCAGGGAGGGTTTTGGTGCCAGCTTTCAGTATCCTTGTGTCTGAGCCAGCCGGTCACCAGTCCTCGTCTGATCACAAGTGACAGCAGCACATTGAGCTACTTTAACCTGTGATGAGCTCTCCCTGCTCCCGAGGGGCAATTCTAGCAGTGCTGGAGATGCTGGTAGCAGAAGGACATCTACAAGAGCCCTTTCCCCAAAAATGCTGCATGGGGTGAAGATGGTGGCCCTGCAGCAGTGCGTAAATGTTCCCTCTGTGGGAGGGATAGGCCCGGGGTGGCAGTGCCTGCTGCCTTCCCCCTGGTTTCCCAGAGCCCTTGCTACACAGAGCACATGGGTGAATTTAAGAGTGAATCCTATGTGACTTATTTTTTTCTTTTTTTTTTTTTTTTTTGAAGTATCATTACTTACAAGAAGCCATTCAGGTTGTTGTGAATGTTATTTTAATGGGGCTGTTGGAAAGACAGGGCTTCCCCACAGAACCAAGAACCAGAAATGTTGAAATAGTTTCCCGAAAATGGAAAAAAAACCAGATTTAAAGCACTAAATATCCAATTGCTTATCCATAGCAAAGTAGGAAATTCAGAAGACTCAAAGCATGGGGGGTGCACTTCTTCAGGTAATAATCACACGGTAATCCAACTTGTTTATTATTTTATTGTGAATAATCCAAATGCCCCATTATTTACTGTTCTTTATTTTGCTCCTCTAGTAGTATTTTAAAGAAACAAATAGTATTTTTTTTAACAAACTGATATGTTATTTAATATCCTACAGGCTTACCATTCATTTCGTGGAGCAGATAACATTAGATTCATCTCTATATTGCCAGGGTTCACACTTAAGTATGGATTTTTGTTTGCATTTTATAAAAAGTGCATTTCACAGCATTTGGTTTGACTTCCTCATGAACCTCTACTTCATATTATCGGGGATCTGTGCTTCCAGAATTTAACTGATGCTTCAGTTTAAATTGTTAGTAAATTGTTCTGTACTAAGATCAGTGAATTAAAGAAGTAATTTTGTTTGAAACTAAGTAATCTTACTATTCAAGGGCTTTTAAAAGAGAAGTTAAATCAGCATTCAAGTTACTATTTAGACTCTGTTTATTTTAACTGATGATGTGTTTTCCTTGCCTTATTGTCCTATTTGTATTGTGGTGAGAATGTAGAATTAGACCTTCTGGTATGTGCGGTACGTACCACGAATAAATGTAATTCTACCTGACTTGCTCATCAGCTGGTAATTGGAAACATCAGCAACGGTTTCCATTTTAATCTAAAGGTCCAACAGTTTTGTATAGTGTTTTTTCAGAATTTAGCAGAAGTGAACGTGCGCTTATTTGGGCAATCCCATTTCAAGGAATGTTTTAAGGAATGTCTTGTTGGAAGCATCGGTGTGGTGTTCTTGGACCTGAACCGCTGTTGAACACTTACAACTACTCAACTAGTTTTCACAATCTGTTGTCCTGTAAAGTAATAAATGGCCCAAATTTTCTACACACTAATTAAAATTCCATTTCTCATGAATTCCTTAATCGAGAGCAAGTCATTATGTGCTTTGTTGATTCTTAAGTGCAAAGATAATTGCAATGGGCAGCATGAAAGTGGTTTGATTATTGCCTGTCGACTCTTGTGAATTCTAATAGGTCTAATTGCATAGCATCAATTCATCATCTCAGCATCACTTCTTTTTATTATTAGCTCTCTGAATTGTAATGTGCTCATAAAGAAGTGTAGTAGTATATCAGGGCTGACATGGTACCTGGCCTATTGTAATTTTGCTTCCTTACCTAATGTTACTATTGAATTAAAAGTTTATTATACTGTCCCCCTTTCCAGAAACTAGTTTAAAAATTTGTCTCCACAAAGAAAAAGAAACTGTCTTCCTCTGAATTTGCATTTGTAATTTCTCTGCTAAATGATAGTCAGTCCTATTTTTTTTACTCTTCCAAATCATTCCCATAAATCCTGACTGTAATGTGTTGGCTGCAAAACATATATCAAAAGCTTTATGACAGGGCTCTTTGTTATAGCTGAACGTTATTTAGATGATGAAGACTCTGTAATGAGGTAAAGTTCCTAACCAAAACTTCACTGGTTGAGAAGCAGGAGAAAAGGAGCACGCAGATACGTTAGAATTGCATTCTGGGGGAAATCAGAAAGGGGAATTGGTTTTGTTTGGTGCCTTTTTTTTTTTTTTTGCCTTTGCTTTTTTCCCTCCTAACGTAAGAGTATCAGTTTAGAAAATACTATTTTGAAAGTAGCTGAAGGAAACTATAGTCAAAACCACAGTCTTGTACCTAAAAGTTACAAGGTTCTGGATTAGTAATTTTTCATAGATTTTACTGCAAACTTGCAGAAAAATCCTAGCTTCCCCAAAACATGAATTTTCCACTAAGTGAAAGTATTACAAATATTTAAATTATAAAACACTAACACAGCACTATCATGGGTTATATTTCTTATTTCTGATAAGTTTCCTTTTGAGTTTTCTTAAAAATGGAAAGATGCCTTTGTGCTTATACTAAAGCTTTGCCATTTTCTAAAACTTCTTAAGTGTAGCGAACTCATTGTGCTTGATCCTTCGTCCTTTGCCTCTTTCATCTGCAGCTGCAGCAGCACTGGTAGTATCTACAGACTTCCCAAAGCGCTCCTAGCCATTACTGCAAAGCGATCTTCTGGATATTACTGCAGCCCAGGCATGTTTAAGCACTTTACCGTGGAAATGGTGCTAGTGAAGCAATTGGATTTAGCTTTTTCCGATGCATCGCGTTCAGACATGGGAACTACACTGTAAACATTCACATGCATGAGGACAGGATGTTTACCGTGGTTAATACCAAGCATTTGGCTTGCCTTGAAAAAAACCTTGCAGTGGTTTCATGAAAACATGTGAAAGCACATGTCTATGTTTTGTTTTCTTTACCGCTGCCTTGCCTACATGTTTTTGCTTGCTTGACTGTATATTGCTCAGCTGGCAAGGTCAGCCAAATTGTCTGCTGCTTCACATGCTCTGATTTCTGGCTCTTTGTAAACAATAAGAGCTGACATTATTCTTGAAGCAATTGCTTTCACTGTGAAAATATCAGTATGTCTTTCCGACAACCCACACAAGGGGAGATGACGCTGTGAAGTACGACTTTGCACACAGACTTCTAAAAATTCCACCTAATCCTCAAGCTGGCATTAAAGTCGATAAATGTGAGTTTTCAGACATTTTCCTCTTTTCCTAGAGAAATGATGCATTGAGCTTGTGGGCACTGCGGGTGGCAAAATAACCATTTTGCTTCAATAACAAGTGCAATAAAATTTACAAACATTTTTCTCAGTATGTTTTCCCAGAAATTGAGCAGTTCCCCTCAGCGAGGCTCAGCCTCGTCTTTGGAAATGGCATGTTCATTCTGACGCTTTTGTCACCCTTGCGAGCTTTGCCATTGCCATGTTAGGGTGGTTTGGTTTTTTTTTTTTTCCGAAGGCATTACTGGGTTTACACATTATCGCTAACATTTCTAGCCCCACGCTTGCCAGTTCCTAGACAGCGGTAGCCTACTTAAGGGACTTGAGCTTGGGACTCCGCACTCTTGATTATTGTGAAATGCTTGTGACACGCTAGCAGGATGCTCTGATGTTACTTAGAGGGTAAGTTGACTCTGTTTACATCTGTGTTTCTTCTACAGTGAGGCTAAGCTCAGGATTGTCCTTTAGCAGCTCTTTTAGGTCATTTCATGACTTTCCAGAAGGTTGTTTAAGTACACTTTCTCAATTGAGCTGAACAAGGTATGACACCAGTGTTTCTCCAAGGGCTCTTCCTAGCGACGTTGTTTGACATGGAGAACATTAGCAGTGCAATAAGCCCCTGCAAGCTGCTAACAGTTTGCTTTGCAATATACTTTATCTTGACAAAAAAACCCCCAAACACCACAGTTCCCCTGCTTATTTTGGTACACTTGCTCCTGCTGCAAATTCAACTGTTTACAACTTCCACTGATGCAAAACACTCTCAAGATGTTTGTCAAAGCTTGTTTTTCACTTGAGTCCACACGATTGTTACATATTGTACAAAATACCACAATTTTTGTTAAATACGCCTGTTGGATGCATTTAATTTCTCTGCTTAGCTTTTGTATCTGCCAGCACTTACGGGCACGTTTGCTGGAGCCTCTTCGCTCCTCTCTACCTCACTGGTGCTTACCCACGTCATCGGTGAATTAAGCTGTGACGTCAGCAAGCAGCTTCTGTATCGCAGCGGGCTGGTAGCCTGGCCGACCTGGTCACAGCCCATCAGAGGGTGTACGTGCCTTACTGTGAAATACATTATCTGCTGAGTTAGATGTTGTGGCACAAACACAATCCAGACTGGAGATGGAGTAAAGATGGGTGGTGTTTTCTTGTCAGCACGTTGTTTACGTTTTGCTGTTCCTCTCCTGTGGTGCATTTACCTCGGGGCTGGAAGGGAGCAGAGATCAGAAGATTTCAATGCAGTGTTTCTGTGGGGTCTGTGAAAGCTCATTTCTATGGAGGTTTCTGAAAGAAAAGTGATAAAAGCAGGGCCAGTGTTGAGGAGAGCGCGCCATGTTCAGACCTAGCCGTATCAGCCAGAACTACCGTTTCTTTTTTCTCCTCGCCTGCTGCGAGGCATATCCTGACACCCCATCTGCAGAGGTATGGGCTGAAGTGCAAATTGCAAGCTTGGGCTCAAATTTAAGGAGTCCCAAGACTGAGCAAGGCTAAGCTGGGAAGTCATGGGTTGGTGCCCTGTTTGCGTTAGGCGAAGGCTCCTGTTGGCTGTGTGTGCAGAACGAAGTCCTGTTAGGGTGACCGTACCTTGACCATACCCTTGCTCACCTGGGCGAATGGTCTGCTCTCAGTCTCAATTCAAGCCTTATGTTTACTTAGTTCTGCTAAAATTGTTGCTGGTTTTATTAATAACATAAATTAGCCTGTTTTATTTTGTTTGAGATATTTGGAGAAGTGAGAGCTGTTTATTAATAAACCATGCAGGTAGCAGGGTTCAGGCACTGAAGTTCTTCTCTAAATCTGTTATTTTTTTCTTTAGGCTGCATCTCTGGTATAGCACAGGCTGTGTAGATATGTGTCTTTCTACTTTTCCTCCCCACCTTAGGTTCAGGCTTGCTCATGCCCCCATCATCTGCTGGGTTTGCTTTTAAGACAGGTGGCAGAGCAGTGAATTCTAAGTGCAAATGTTTGTTTCGTTGCCAGCCAATGAAACTATCGTTCAAAGTAGAGAGCATCTCTGGGGAAGAGACTGGGAGGAAATGGTCAAAGGGATTTATCACAGATGCTCGGCATGCCTTGCATTCCCACAAGTTTGTATCTGGAATATGTTGATATCAGGAGAGCACTTCAGTGTGGTTTCAGCCACCTAAATGAAAATAAAATTGATGATAGAAAGCGAGATTCCTCTTCTAGGCATGAAGTCTCATGTTACGGTTCAAAGAGCTGTCCAGTTATTTCGCTTATCACACTTATATGAAGCAATTAAAGTGGCGCTGCCAACTTGAAGCCTAATCACCTTTTAAAAAATGAGTTGAGCTTACTTTGGGTACCACATATGTCCCTGTTTCCATAACTCTGTGTTGTGTGAGTTTGGGAAAGAGGTGGCAGTAGTATTTTTTTTTCCCTCTTTTCATTGTTTTGTGATGGGCTCATAGGCATAGCAAGGGCAACAGTCTCTAAAGAGACTAAGGCCTTTGAAATCCCAGAAGTTTTGAAAGTACAGAAGAGAAATATTTACCTTAAACCAAGTAAATTAGCAAGCTTATCTAGATTTTTCTTACAAAAAAAAAAGTAGTAAAAGTGAGGGGGTTTGGTTTTTTTTTTTTTGGTGATGTCACTTAAAAGATGAAATGATAAAGGTGCATTCCTTCATCATGGAGAGGATGATGTGCTGCGATTTTCCTTTGCCAGTATTTGGATCCGTGCTATCTTTAAGCAATAGTCTCACTGATGGGACTGCTCCCAGGCTTGACAACAGTTTGCAAGTTCAGAGCTATGAACACTATGGTTATTCCTTACGGGGAAAATTCAGCGTCCCCTGTATAAAATGCACTCCTGTAGCACGGTTCACCTGTTTCCTCAGCTCCCTCTCTTTAAATGGGGAACATGTATTATAAGAAATATTTAATGGTTTCAGTCTTGTCATTTTTAACTTCTTCCTCCCTCTGTATCCTCTCCACTTTGACACATGATAAATGGTAACAACAGGTTGCACCAGGCTCTCCTATCTGTATTCCAAAGGCAGTGTGTTTGTGGCAAGGCAAAAAGTAAGCTTCCCTAGTATGGTTTTCTATGTTTTAAATGTTCAAATTTTAAAGTTAATCAGGTTGATTTAGCTACCACCAGTTCCCTTAGAAGATATGCGGAGAGCCTGCGATTTCATCACCTTTTTCCTTTTTTCTTAAAGACAAGCAAAATCCTGAGCAAAAGCATGTCTTTTTTTTTACTGTGAAAGCTATGTAGTTTAGAGATGTGTCGTATGAAGAGATGTGCTCTGATTTTGGAGGTAGAAGTAGTTTGTTTATTCTCAATAAAAGAATGTGTAGAAAAAGTAAATGAAAAAACAAGCACCGTAATTTTTCGTAATGTGCCGCCATCGAGGAATAGATGCACCACAGTGAAGCTATACATGTAATAAAATTTGCCTTGAAATGGTAAATCATACTTTATTGCATCTTCAAGAAGCCCAAAAAACTTCCTATTAAGGAAAAATTATTTCATTCTGATTTTTAAAAACCTTTTTTACCTGAAGTGATCTGATTAAAAAATTTGTATCTCTTTGCTAGGCAGATGAAGCTGCCAGCACTGTGTTTCTCTCGTTGCACCTGAGGTTATTCTGTTGCTGTGTGATGAAGGGTTTGTCGTGGTTTAACCCGGCAGGTAGCTGAGTACCACCCAGCCACTCGCTTGCTCCCCTGCTCCCTCAGTGGGATGGGGGAAAAAAGTAAAACCCATGGGTTGAGATAAAGACAGTTAAATGAAACAGCAGGGGCAAAGGCAGGAGAATGTACAGAATATACAAAACAAGTGACGCACAGTGCAGTTGCTCACTACCTGCTGACTGATGCCCAGCCTGTCCCTAGCAGTGATCACTATGTCCTGGCCAACTCCTCCCCAAGTATGATGTCCTATGGTGTGGAATACTGCTTTGGTCAGTTGGGGTCAGCTGTCCCAGCTGTGTCCCCTCCCAGCTTCTTGTGCCCCTGGCAGAGCATGAGAAGCTGAAAAGTCCTTGACTGATGTAAGCACTGCTTAGCAATGGTGAAACATCAGTGAGTTATCAACGTTCTTTTCATACTAAATCCAAACCACAGCACTATGCCAGCTACTAGGAAGAAAATTATCCCAGCCCAAACCAGGACAGGGTTGTTTAGTTTGGACTTCTGAAAACTTTTTGCTGTAATTACAGGTCCTTTCAAATGAAGAGCAGTGTTTTGTAAATGTCTCTGCTGATATTCTTAAATCCCATGTGAAAGACAAATATTTTGAGTGATTCAATAATTTCATGAAGGGAAAGAAAGCCTTAAAGTATTGGCACAGTAAGCCCTGTGGGACCTGCTTGTACTCAAGACCCAGGTCAAGATTTCCCATGGCCATGGCAAACATTGCATGTTGGGTTGTTTTGTTTTTTTTTTTTTTTTTGTTGGTCCTTTTACTGTAGTTCTCTTGGGATGCCTGCCTTTGTTTCAGTGTCCCTGTAAAGTTCTCAACTGAATAATAAAAGGTGGTTTAATAAGAAATGCTAGTAACATTATCAAAACAGAATTTGCATAGGAAAAACCCTTAAAATAGGAAATAAAGGGGTTTTCCTATAGCTTGTTGTTAAATTATTGAAGCACTCTGCAGTGCTGTTTTGCACTTGGAGGAAAGTGGAGGAATTTCAGTTCTGAGCATAAATCTTTTCTAGATAAAATTAACGTGGGAGTAAGTTTTGTAGTGAGGCTGAGTAGGGGGTGTTTGTGTGTGTGGTTGGGGATTTTTTTCTTCTCTTCTCCCCCCAACCAAGGGCATAGCTCAGCTTTAACTGTGCAATCCACCAGCAGAGGTAACTAAATCAGCTTTAATGGAACTGGGTTGGACACTGAAAACAGCCCAAGTGTGGCAAGGGGTCTGTGCTTTAAAAAGCTGAGAGTATTAGATTGTTTCCCATTTCTCTGCCCCTGTAATGAATCCCATTCCAAAACTACAACAGAGGCTAACTTAAACCCCAACATATTTGAAATATTTTTTGCATGCTTTTATGGCTTGATTTGTGTTGTACATTTTTTAGAGCAATATTTGCAAGCATCTCTTTTCAATCAGGAATCAGGTGTGAATTTGTGACTGGGGTTACATCCTTCACCATGTTTTGTATTTTGGTTTGAAGTTTTTGTGGCAGACTGAAACTCCCTCTTAATGTCTTAAGAATAAGCATTCTCAATATAAGGGCAAAAACGTTTATTTTGGAGTGCTGAAAACCCTTCTAGCTGAATTATTAGGTGAATTAAAACCAAAATCACTCCCAAACATCTCTTGCCATTCAATAGAGAGAAGTAAAGAGAATCTTTGCTGCTCGTGCTTTTCTACATGTAGCAAACATAAACTGAAAGACAGATTAAGGCATTTTTGTCTATAACCTTGTCCACTTGCAAAGAACAGTAGTTGGGAAAAGGCAGAGAGCATTACTCGGGTCAAGGGGGCCACTCGGTACGTGTTTCCTGAGCCACTCAATGAGGACAGTGCTTGGCAGAGCTCCTCTGCTGCTACAGCAAAATGAGGTTTGCTGTAGTGTGGTGAGGACAAAATCTGCTTCGGGCGATGTAATTTGATTTCGTCTGTTCTGTTTACCTAGGTATATTAAGGTCTTTATTTGGGTAGGTGATTTGTAGAGGGGAACAAGGATAACACTTGAGCATTTCTGCTGCAAATGCTTCAAATCCAGATTAGAAAAGAAAACAGAAATATCATGAAACCATGACATCCATGACTTGCTAAGTCATGTCGTATTCATTCTATGTCACATTCTAAATGGAGCAGTTGCCTTTTAGTTTTACATGTAGGCAATTATTTCCATCGAAGTTGTGGGGCCGTCTGTCTAGTCACTGCTTTGACATCTGTCATTGTAGTACTAAATTGCTTTGTAAAACCTATTACTTTGGGATATAGTATAGTGTCTCTTAATTGCACTACTTGCTTCTCCTGCCTGAACAGAGCCTGCTTCTGTTCCTGACGTTAATGGCGAGGGCCTGATGGCAGAGCGATGCTGTAAGTTCATTGATGGGAGGGGAACTGCTCTGGGATTACACAGGCATACTTGGGTCTTGTATTTTATGACTAGCACGAGTGCCAAAAAGGCTTGGGGTTTGACTTGTGTGACTTAATTCTCTGGCCGGCTGTTGAGGCAGTGGTATAACTGTTGCGAACAAGCTCTCTGTGTTTTTTAGCTTCCCACGGATGCCAAGCGATCGCTCTCTGCTAAATGCTGGCTATTGAGCGCAGACTTCTGCGGCTCCCCGAAGGATCTCTCAGGCTCGGCAAATCCTTTGCCTCTCCCTTTGGGAATATTGTTTTCTGACTGTCTCTCCTGTCTTGTACTTAAAATATACACCTAACCCACAAAGAGGGATGCTGGTTAACCGTTTACAATAAACATATTCTTTACCTTTTCTTGGGCAGACAATGCCATTTAGGTGAAAAATGGCTTAAATATTTTACACGAATGAATTCTACATATCATAGCTTTTGCAGCTAATGAAACAGCTATTTAATCACTGAAGGCAGCTATAAAAGGTACAAACTTCAGTTTGAGCAATGCTTACTGCTTCAAGCTTAAAAACCTGAGACCGTCTCTTTTAACTGCAGGTAACTGCAATATATATAGCTATATAAAGCAAATACTTCCACACTGAGGAGCTGTGTTGTATGTAGTCAAGCACAATCTATAAAAGATGTTGCCTTGCATTTAAAATATTCAACTCGGCTAATCTAGTTTTGGGGATACATATTAGTAAATAACTTGAACTAGGCTGTGGTCCTGGGGAATTCATTTAAGTTGAACTTAAATTAACAGTTGTTTGTTACACACTGAAAATGCATGTTTTATGTGTAAGCACACATGATTAGACATAAAAAGCGAACAGGCTGAGCAAATTTGTATACCGAAGCATTAGGCTACATGCATTCCTTAAGAACGTGGATATTTGGCATGTAGGAATATCTGGAGGTAATTCCATTTCCCATCAATTGAACCTTAGCTATCCCTTTTCAGCACCAATATGGTGGGTGTTTATTGTGCAAATTAACTGATCAGATTTACAAATGGAGCCCTAAATGCTCTGACTTTTTGTCTAATTTTTTTTTATTCAGTGACATGCACAGTGCAGTAGCTTCCCTCCTAAAATCCATACGGTTCCCACTGTGATTGACAGGGTACAGCTTCATTATGCAGTTCACTAGATGGGGCAATTATGGCTCTGAATGCACGAACGAGATGAATGAGAGAAACGTGTAGTTGATTCTAGCTGTGGTCGGCTGGTTCATGAACGGTGTGAATGCACTGCACGCGTGCCTGTAAGGGAAGAAATGAGAGAAACTTATTTATACTTTTTCAGTTGCTTGACAAAATTTATTATGCTAATATTTTTGCCATCTCGTGTCACTTTTATGAAGAATAAGGGAGGGGTAAGTTACACCAAAAGTAAATTACGTCAGTCCTCCTGGTAGGTTTTTGAAGCACAGTCACTCCTCTTCATCTTTTTGCAACTGGAATTTGTGTTTTGTCTTTGCCCATGCTGCTCTGTCCTTTCTCTGTAGCGTTGTGGACAAAAACTTGTGAACATGCAAATTGTATTTATTTTCATTGGTGGCTAAGTACTGACAAGGATTTTTTAAATGCCCAAGTGCCTGTTACACAAGATTCAGTTGTCTACTTTTAATTATATTGCTTCAGGGAAAAAGAAGAAAAAAACAAAATGAAAACAAGCAGAGATGATACAGAGGGTGTGCACATAAATTGGGGTGCGACTGTCACAGGCCTGGCTTTGGCTGACAGAACTTCGAATCAAATGCCTGAAAGTCAAATGACCAAAAAGAGAGCAGTAGATCCTATAAGCTCTCCTTGGATCAACCATGTGTTGCCACGTAAATCTTAAAAAAGCCAATGTAAAAATAAAATGTTGCTTCAGCCCTAGAGGAGCTCCAAAACCCAGTTGCACAGCATAGATCTGTGGTGATGCTTTCTTTCAACCCCGCCTTCTCTTTGGCAGCATTTCTGTAGGAAAAAATATCTCCTTCCCTTATAAATATTGCTTTAAAACTAAGCGGCTTCATTAACATTAAAAGCAGTTTGATCCATTGCTGTGGCCTGAATCCCAGATGAGAATATACTTTCCTTTGGGGCTTTTCACCTCATTGTGCTATTAAAAATGTAAGCAAACATCTCTGCTCTGTGTACACAAAGTGATTTACGAACACATGGATTGCAGCTTTCTTTTTAATGAAGTTTCCTATCAATGTGCTTGGCTGGAAGACTGACCATAGTAAATCAGAAGCTTCAAAGCAGTGCTGGCAGCTTCATTTGACACGAAAATTAAAATACTACAAATGGCAAGTGTGGCATTCTCTGAGAGCTGACTGTTCCTAGTTTTACTCTGTTTACTGGGTTTTGAAGAACAAAAAACTACATTAGAGGACACTTTGGGGAAATTTTCGTATCCTTTGCTCCTTTTTCACCTCATTAAGAAATGCTCAGGCAGCCAGAGCTCTGAGAAGGAACAGGCACTGTTTTGTAGCAGGGATCTCTACCAGGCTTTTCCAGACAAACTAAATCTTTTTGGAGTTTCTCTGCATTTCCCCCCAGTTTAAAAATCTGTAGGTGATGAGACCGCTTATGTTTCATGCCATTGTGCCTCTGCGTGCACAGTGTATCTTCAGCCCATCATCATGCTCATCCCCATGGCCGGTGCTCCCATCTGCGTTGCCCTCTGTAGTCAGTTTGCGTTCTCCTGCGGTGAAAGTCATCCCTGCACATGTCCCAAGATGGTCCTTTACCGTCCTTGAAGTCTAACCTGGAGGTTGTGTTTGCTTCAGAAAGGGCAGATGCCCATTTTGGCCCCAGGTAGACTGGTGTGGAAGGTGATCAAGTAGGGCTTGCACGTCCATGTTTGTCCTTGCCCCGGTGGTGCCAGAGGTTTGCATTTGGGGCTGGCTGCTGTGGCCGGTGGCCTGAATAGCAGGGCAGAAGTTCTGCCCTTCATTTTCTCATAGATAAGTACCTATAGACTTCCCTCTGCTCCAGCACACCCACCCTCCTCTGTCCTCCAGCTCCATAGCATACAAATTTCTCTAGCTCTGTGTAGCTGGTTGAGGGGAGAGTGTGTGAGCAGAAAGGAAACTTTATAGTGACAGGCAAGCTGGAAGATTGACACAGTCTTCATAGATTATATAAATGGCTTTGCTTCAGCCTGTGAAGTCTGATCCTCATATATTAACTGCATAGGCTGGGGGGGAGGGGGGAAGCTGTTTTATTTTCTGGGTTGTTTGCTTTATACCTGTATAATATCAAAGGGGTTTACCTGCTTGCAAACCTTAACGTCTTGTGGAATAGCTCTAGCGGAATAATGTATAGTTTAGGCAATGTATGGATACACTGATTTTATTGACAATGTACAACAATAAAATTATTACTTCCCTGCTCATCTGCTGACCACGACGCAGACTGGCACGTTACTAACGCTGCTCTGCTAGTAAAAATCTTGCTCTATGATGTCTTTCAGAATAATAAGGTGTCTAAGTAAAGCAATTTTTGCCAATGATACTCTGTAAACAATTACAGAAGTTTTGGTATCTTATAAACCAATTTGTAATCATCTTCAGTGTCCTGTCTAAAGAGCTACCTATGACGGGCTTGTAAAAATTGAAATATAAAAGCTAATAATTGCGTTAAAAGTTACCTATTTACGTGAAGTGTCTGGTGCAGTGATAGAGGGTTGGTAATGAGGCACCATGAAAATGCTACATCAGGAAGTTCTGAAAAAAAGATGACAAGAAAAACATTTTTCATTCATGGAGCTGAGAATTTTTAAAATTAGTGTTTAATAATGGAAGACTAAAGGAATGAAGTTAAACATTTAATGAGTGAAATACATCTAGAAATTATACCAAGGGGAGTTTGGTACAAAGACTCAAGCAAGAATTTGGTACTTGGACTGTTCCCCAAAACTCCTTGTTATTAAGTAATAAATTAATAATTTAAGCCATTAAGCTTCAGCTTTTAAGCAGCTGCACCTTGAAATGGAAGTTAACTTGGCCTTAGCAGAAAGAGGGAAATCTTTTTATGATTCTTTCTTCTTAAGTTGGTTTTATAGTCATTCCGTTATTAGCTTGTTGGCTGCTGGGTGTTGTGAATTTGAACTGCATTGTGCTACTTCTGATCTTAGTGTCTACAAATGTTGTATGACCTTGATTGAGATCAGATTCATTAGTATATTCCTTCCACCTTGCTCAGTAATTGCAGCTTGCCTCTTTCAAAAACAAGAAGAAAAAAAAGTCAGGAGAAGTTTTTTCTTTCTCTGAAGTTGCCAACAGCCAAATGCCAACATTTCCAAACAGAAACCTCTCTTGGAAAGTTTCAACCTGAGGGAACTGCTGTAGTTATGGTCTGAAATTATGGTCTTTCCTAATGGCAGTACTCGTGCAACCTTATTTCTCTAAGCAGACGCAAATTTTAAACTAGCTATGCTATTTCTTTTTTTCTAGGTCTTAATAGTTCTCAGTTTATAGTAGCTAAAGCACGTGAAAAAAAAAAAGAATAACTCTTTTCTGAACTCCCAAGTGAAGCAGTTCTGCTCGTTTTGATCACCTGCTATCATCCTGCTCATCAGCGGATAAAGACTCAGCACCTACGTGATGGTTCAGTTGCCTGAAGTGCTGTAGGGAGGGTTTGCTGGAGTTGCTGTCTGGCAGCTGTGACATTCAACAGAAATTATCCAATCTGTCCATCTTGTTCCCACAACTGGGGAAAATTACTGTGATCAAAATGGGAAGAAGAGTAGTTAACCTTTTATTTACTTCGCAGTAGGGTGGTTTTCTGTAGCAGTTGGGAAGTTGGAGCTCTTGCGGGCTTCTGTTTCCCATCATAGCCAATTCCTCTATGTTCCTGGGCACTGGGGTTCTCTGATGTGCTTTTATCTGCTGAATATCAATATTTTGTGGCTAATGGTAAATTACTTGTGCCTTAACGGTAAAGAAAAAGTTTTGAAAACATGCCTCAGAATATAAGCCACCTTTTAAGTAATTGAGACCAGGACTTGACAGATGGTGTCTGGATTTAAAAAAAAAAAAAAAAAAAAAAAAAAAAAAGATAGTGTACATCTTTGTTTGACCATTTTCACTTGTGCTTTGTATAGGCTGGAGAGAAATAATCAAAGCTTGGACAAAGAATAACGGTGTGAATTCTGTAGGATTTGCAAGTAAATTAAAATATTTTGAAGTTTAACAAAAGGAGATTCTGCTTGGTAACCTGTCCTGTTTGGGCCGGAAACACAACCTAGCCAATGGGACCAGTGGAACCAGAATTGAGAGCATTGGCCTAATAACTTTTTGTAGCAACACTGCAAAAAAAATAGCGCCACTGTTTGCTGCTGCTGTATGTTTTAGGGGGATGAAAAGGAAGGGGGAAAAATGTTCCTGCCACTGTAACTCATTCTAGTGTGTTCACATGTGTTATAGAAGAATGATGTTTGAAAAATTCTGCTTCCTTCTAGTGTGTGTGTGTGTATAAAAATAATAAAAAAAATCATGACATGTCAGTTTGTAGATTTCTTTTCAATGTTGGGTTTTTTTTTTTTACTCCAGGCTTTTTGCTTTGTTTTTTTTATAGCACTTTAGAGACCTTGCAGCATCTGATTTTGCTGAGTCTACAGGCATCATGTGTACTATATTCCCTGAATGTATTTTCTCTTTTTGTTCATTAGGTTTCTTCAAAGAGAATATTTTGTTTTATTGCATGATGTTTCTATCTG
This sequence comes from Gorsachius goisagi, assembly GCA_018403395.1. NCBI lineage: Eukaryota > Metazoa > Chordata > Aves > Pelecaniformes > Ardeidae > Gorsachius > Gorsachius goisagi. Next base: position 80,169 of record BOSO01016564.1, read on the forward strand.
GTCTGGTGTGAGAAGAAAGCATGTTCTTTGAATAACTTAACACATTCGTAGGTCACAATTTTTTCTCCTCTTAAAATGGCTGCTGAGAAAAGACTTAAAGTATTAGACAAAAAAGATGACTTGGGTATTGCCATCACAGTTCTGAGGTTTTGTGTAGGGAACTTTCCTAGTAGAGGACCTTCTAAGAGGTGAGAGCAACTAGGGGTTTCAAGCAGTTGTACAGTATTTACAGTTGTACATCCCTAAAGATTTATGGTATTTATGAAAACTTTTTGTCTATTCTGTATGTGGATTGCAGTATGCATATAACAAGCATTTAGTGCATTTTCCTCATTTTTTCCTTCAGGCCAAGTACTCCAAAACTTAGCCTTTACTGGTTTTGATTTTTACTTAATTATCAGAGGTACCTTATGACATGGTTTCCAGTAATAACAGTTTTCATACAATGTTATTCATACCTTTGTGTCTAGGTACAATACTAGAATAGATTGACTTGTAATAAATAAACCACCTTAGGATCTCATTTTTATTTCTTGCAGATGTGATCCATACTGTTGGGCCGATCGCAAGAGGCCATCTCACTGACACTCATAAAGAAAACTTGGCAAGTTGTTATAAATCCTCTCTGAAACTGGCAAAAGAGAACAACATCAGATCAATTGTGAGTACTTTGAGAACACATTATTTTTTTTCTCATTTTTGGATCTTTGTTTTCTTGCTGTAGAATAATTATAAATACAGTGGTTGGCTTCTAGAAGGATTTCTTGCTGTATGTGATGTGAAAAAGCAAAAAACTAAATGTCATTTGGCCAAAATAGTTGCTAGAGAAAGGGATGTGGTTATTTTAGGAGATAAGGAAAGTTGGTCTTGTGGTAGGTGTAGAAACGACTGAACCAATAAGAAATGGAGGGAGCTGTTCCCATGGCTTGCTTCTGCCCAGTATTACTTGTTTTAAAAGACCTAAGAAGCCACTGGTCAGGTGGATAACTGCATGTAAATATTGCCTGCTATAGAGCTGAGAAGGGATTAATTTGTTGCTTGTTCTGTCCATTAATGTTTCTTCCTAAAAATAAAGGTATTTGTCAAATGGCAATGTTTATAGGACCCCCTCACCAAAATCCTTCATAAAATAGCCTATTATATGATCTTCCATTGAATGATAAAGGTTCTTTGATTGCTTGAAATACACATTATGTTTTTGTACCTCAAAAGGCCAGATTTTCAAAGTCCAGAAAGCAGAGCAGCTGTTCTCTCTCCAGCTCTGGAGCTTTGATTCTGCATCTCAAACTGTAGCAGCTGAAGTCTTTAGATATCCCTAGGTTGGCACCCTAAATGTTTAACCAAGAAGGACCTTATCCCCTGGGCGTGACTTCACACCTTTTGGGTCATTTTGGCTGGGTGTGTGACAGCACGTATGTTTGGCAACTTAGAATACACACTTAATTTAAAAAATGGTAATTGAATCAGTAATGTTATATTGGGGTGAAATATATCTGGGTGAAGTCAGGGAAAGCTGTTAACATCAAAAAATCACAGGTGGACAATAAAGCTTTTTGAGGAGTGGGGTGGGACAGGTGAAGGGCTTTGAGCCTGAGTTAGATGTATATGATGAATATTGTTTGGGGTAAACGGTGCTCTTCACACTTTCTCTGCTGATGAGGTCCTCTCTGTACTTCTCAAAGCTGCTCAAAGCCCTCTCTTTGCCGTTATCAAGCCATGAAAGAGAGGTACCCAATTTAGTTGTTACTTGATTTTTTGTATTTTTTTTTCTTTTAATACTATGTACATAATTTAGAACTGAAAACAACCTGGGGATGGGAGGGCATGTTTTGAACTCCTCCCTAGGATTTTTTTTAAACATACAAGGATGTTCCTCTGTTCTGCTGTGATTCTCATTGTAGGCAGTAAGGTCTCCATGCTGTCGCTCCTACATTCTTCCTTGTTCTTGCCTTTAGGATCTGGGCAGTTATGTGTTGCTTCTAGAGCATCCAGGCTAGTGAAAATAAAGTTCCTAACATGGGGTGGGGGGAGGAGAAAGAAATGGTATAAAACAAAAATAAGAATACTGAAATAACTAAAGGAAAAACTACAGTGGGCATTGGTCAATGCTGGTAATGCTTCAGTGTTGCAATTCTTTAATTTTAGGACGTTCTAGGTGGGAGCTTGGTCTTTAGATGGAATAATAAAGTGTGGTCATTCTCATTGGTTTCATGAAAACTAGCCTGATAGTTTAGTAAGAAAGGATGACCACAGAAAAAATCGCCCACGGATTATTTCCTTTTTGGTTAAGAGCTGTTGACTGTGCACCTGTTTGAGATAAAAAATACTCAACGCCCAGACTTGCAGAATACAGCTGCACAAGCTGAACAGGAGCCAAGAGCCGTTCATTCATACCAGCATTAAGAAGCTTAGCAAGCAATATGGATTTTAAAGTCCACATGACAGATCATGGACTGTTCTGAAAAGCCCTAAGTCCAGTGATTTCAGTGATGCTTTGGGAAGTGAAGGCTACTTGAGTGTCTACCCTAATGAACAAATCAAGCCTGGAGCAAAGTAAAATGTATAATTCATTGAATTAAGGAGCAGGAGACTACTGTGAGTCTGAAGAAAAGAATATGAATTGCAAGTGACTTTCACAAGATCCAGTACAGAAGACATAGAGGGAAAGGAAACAAAATGAATAAAAATATCTTCTGAGGCTTATGGAGACCTGATTAAAGAGAACAGAAGTACTCAGATCGCCTCAAAATGGCAACGTCAGAGTGTGGACTGGCTTATGGCAACAGATATATTTACAATAGGAATAAGATAAACAAAAATTGTTTAAAAAAGGTTACAAATGTAAAGTAAGTAAGAGAAAATCACTTGTGCATATTTTGGTGGTCTCTTTAAGAAAGGAGATTAAATGAGCATGGGAAAGAGGAATACGAGTAATTTTAAAATAGGTACTGAGTAAAAGCAGTATACTTTGGACGTATTAATAAATAGGTATTGATAGCAAGTCATAGTATACTAAAAGAATAAACTAGAGAGCATCGGAGCGCTAGCAGTAGTAGCAAGCAAGCAGGAAACAAGAAGTCAAGAAAGGACTGTAACAACACAGACGCGTTAACTTATCTTAAACAGAAAGGACATCGAGTCTAGGAATTAATGTAAAAAGAGGGGAAAAAAACCCACCACGATTCAAATAGTTTTGAACACAAATTCTGTCATAGGAATTAGACTTGCTAGAGGCGTTATGAATGAAGAGTAATGATGAATGGCAGTGTATTGAGTTGGACAGAAGTACGCAGGGTGACTCAGGGTGCACCACTAAACACAGTTTAATTTAACATCTTTATTAATGATTTTTGAAAAGTACATAAACAGCTCATTCATTACATTTACAAACAATGCTACGTTAGGCAGTGTTGCACACACTAGAAAAGGACAGAGATATATGGTGACAATTGATTACAGAGGCTGCGAATATAACCTCATCCAGCAGCCGCTACAGCCCAGGAGGGAGCTTTTGCCTCCACTTCAGTGGAAGATAGGTCAGAACCGGAGCTGACAGCTATGGTGTAACTTGGCATGGGAAAAGATAAAGCAGCATATGGTGGGGAAAAATAACACAGTTTGCGAATAGTCAAAGGGAGAAGCGTGCTGGAAAACCAGCGTAATGAGGAAATGGTCCTGAATAATAAGTCTCAAATTATATATGCTTACAGCAGTCCCTTGTTTTGTTTCAGTATTACATATTGTTGAGCTGCCTGTAGAGAAATGATGGATGCCATAGAGGTAGTAGTTTCTGTTCAAAATGGACTGGGGAGAACAGGAATAAGATCGGGAATAGATCAAAACTCACTTATACGTATGTGTACGTAGATGTTTTGCCTACCAAGGAAGGGAAGCAATGATCTTGAAATACTGTGTAAATTGTGAGATGCGGATTTGGGGGGGATTTGGCATTGTGTGTATGACAAAATGCCATTTAAATGGTGCAGCTGATATTAATTTGGGTTGTGTTTGCATCCAAGGTGTGCAGGTGTGTCTGAGAGCTCTGTGCTAATTCTTAGGGGAGCACTGAAATCTCTTCTGAAAAATGTTATAATCACAGTATATTAAAAAAAAAAGTGATGGGGAAAACCAGAAATGAGATGAGGGAATATAATGAAATGCCAGTCAGTGTGATTGCCTAGGCTTATAACTCACCAGCAGCCCAGCCATGGGTGAGGATTTGCATAGCCATTAGGGCAGAGTGAAGAGCATCAGGAACAAATTTGATCATCCGTAGGGTTGTTCAGAGAAATCAAACAGCCCCTGATACTTGTCTCCCACACCCATTTTCTCAAACCTTTTATATTCAATATGAGGTTTCAAATGCCCTATCGGAGTTTGTCTCTCTCAGGTCATCTACTCCACCTACCTTTTAGGTTACCAAAGTAATGTTTGTGTTTGTACTTGTTATCTGGTGTTCCCAAAAACATGCGTCGCTTTTTCCTTTGCACTTGTTTACATAGCTGTGGCTGCTGTAGGACACTTGAGCTACTCTCTGACCAATGCTGTGGTTGTTGGCGCTGGGTGAACCTTTTGTGGTGGATAAGTCTATTATTTATAAAATCCTTAGTCTGGTTAAGAGGATATTTGAGGCACTGGTTCTGTTTATCTCCACTTACGTTGGTAGAGATCAATGAGAGAAAAAAATATGTAAGGTAATACAAGGAGTTTATTTTAGGAGTAAACAGTTGACATTTAAGCAAATTACAGTTCTTAAATTTTCAGAATAATTTCCTAATAATGTAAAAAATTGTATTTTGATGTTGGTCTCTTTAGCACACTAGTAGAGGTTGCTATCCTGCATCAGTTAAATCTCTGCTGCCTGAAACGTTGGGAATATGTTGAAGGCACCAAATCTTCACTGGAAGAAGAAATGGTAAAAATATTCCTGTGGATGCTTTTGCTGTTTTTCTGTATTGGTTTTCTAGTAAGTCTTACAGGCCAATTAATTGTTATGTTGTCAGGCAGACTAGGGAAGTTGTAATCACTGTTTTCAGAGATTAAATTGGTCCCCTGTTTACACATTGTTTGAAGTTATTTACTCTCTGTGCTCTTGACTTTTTTGAAGGACCTCCTGTCCTGCTCTTCTTTTCATATGCTGCTTTGAAGCCATCCAATAACCTGGAACTTTTCTGAACATTAAGCGTTTCCCTGCCACATACTTTATTCAGACTTTGCTTGTGGTTGAAAAAAAAAAAAATCTCAATCAGTTGATGTCAGACAAAGCCAGGACTGCAGTTAAACAGACACATTCTGAACTACACAGAAAACAAAAAAAAAGATGCTGTGCGTTATTGTGGCGGGGCTCCAAGTCAAGAGGGCTGCAGTGTGTTTGCAGAGAGGGAAGTTGGTGCTGATCCCTTGCCCAAGGCAGGGCAGGCCTCCTCTGCAATGGTTACAGAAACAGAGAAGTTTTAGACAGGACTATGGATCTGCTGTTGTTCAGGACGGCATTCGGCACTGCAGTCTTGAGAATTGTTTCATGTTGGCAGGGAGTGGATTGTGAAGCTTTAACAAGAAGCATTTCTTTAGACCACGCTCTCTGACCTCCACCTCTAGGAATAATTATGGCTGGGGGCTTGGGCTGGAGGAAATCCTCAAAGAATGCGGCTTTGAGTTGGGGAAGGAGCTATACTTTCACCAACAAATATATTAACAGGGTTAAATACAAAATACAGAAATTGTTCTGCCTGATCCCTAGAGTCAGGTAGGGAAGAGTTCATGCTATTCTAGTGCCTTACTAGATTAGTTTGCTGTTGCATGAAGAAACCAAACACCAAAAATATCGGTCCATCTTTCTGCCTGGATGTTTGTGCTATGAATGCAAAAGGTAGTCCTGCTCCAGGGAAAGCCTCTTAGCTAGACTTGACTTCTCAACACAACCACCCTTCTGTCTAAAGGGTATAAAGGCAAAAGGCTGTCTAGAAATATCTCGGAAGTAAGAGGACCTATTCAGGGGCTGAATTGCTTATCTTCAGGTTGAGTGGAAAAGCTGTCATTTGGTGGTGGGATGGCCAGTGACCTGCCGTCATGGGATATTTTTGGGTAAAGTGGGTCCCTCTTGCGCACGCAGCTTATGCTGCGCTTTTGTTAGGGTTATTGCAAAAGTAGGTTATAGAAGATTGGGACGTGCTTTTGAAATCACATTGTGCATCCTTTTTTGAGGTACATAATGCATATAACTAGCTGTGTATTTGCAGTGCTTTTAAACTAAAGTATTATTTGAGGCTTTTTTAGATAAATAATCCTGTCATATAAATGTTATCTACAGGGGTGTTTGAGTCATATGCTTTTGCAGGTGTTTTTTGCAAAGAAGGGCTGCATATTTTATTTGTTGTCCAGGTATTGGCGATGTTAATACTAATACTAAAACTCGTTTGTACAGAAACACAACCTACTAATTATTCAGAGCAGTATGTAAAAATACTTCAGGAAAGGTACCTGCTACTTAGCACTTAAGAAATAACCAAATTGTCTTTTTAATTGGTTTAAATATTTGTCCTCACCTGTAACTGTGGATTTGAAAAATAGACTTTGCAGCTATGCACTGATATTCTTGGTATTTGTATTCACCTTTAAAAGGAAGTTGTACTTCTGAGAGGCTGCTCTGTGTCTTTGAACTTCATTTGAGTGGAGACACATTTAGCAGCAATGATGCCTGAATCTTCAATTGTAGCTCATGGACTTAAATTTTTAATAACACTTTCCAACCCAGAGTGTTCTCAGCTTCTCCTGTTCTGAATTATGAAATTCAGCAAAGAGGAATTTTGCTTGAATTGTAGAAGGGTGCTTAGACTAATACATTAAAGTACATCATTCTAATAGATTGTTTTACAGTTTTGCCTTTACTCTGCCCTGTTCTCTCTCATGATGCACAGTTATGTTTTAGGTAAAAGTCAAGTAATGTCTTTTTTTTATTTTTTAAGGAAACGTGTTTTCTGCTGAGAATGTTGCTATAGCAATGAGTTATAGGTCTGAAATTCCTAAAGGTTGACTTTATCCTATCCTCTGGTTTGCTGATATAGATTCATATCCATCAATCGGAAGAGTTGCCTTGGAAGGAAATTTCCGCAGCATCATAAATCCACGTAATTTGTTTCTTTGAAACACTTGTTTAACTTGTAAGCTCTGATATGACTGATCTTACATTTTCAAAATGAGTTTGCTCTCCAGCTTAGCTTTCCTTTTCCTTGTTAATTTTTTTATTAGACATTTTCCAGGTAACGTCTTTAAAAATTGACCTACTGCATTAAGTTTTTAAGTTTGCTCGAGTACCACTTACACCTGAACCAGACGAGGAGGTTATGATCTTTCCTTTTGGTTACAAAAACTGCTATAGCTGGCCATGTGTTTGCTAAGCCAAGGTGAACCTGCTGCTGTGTGTTGCATGTGCCCCCAACCATTTCTTTCAAAATTATCTTCACAGATTGAATCCCAGTCCTGTTTCTTCAATAAGGATTTCATTAAATGAGATGTATTCAGCAAGATCACATGTAAATCATTACACATAAACAGAGATACTAATTCAACCAAGAAAGGTTGAGGAATGATTGCAGCACTAGGCAGAGGTTCCTCAGAGAATTAGCTGGAGTTTGCAGTGGATCATGCATCGCAAGTGAGTTGACAAGGTCACTTTATTGTGGGGAAAACCAAGAAAGGAGCAGCTGTAGAGTGACAATTAAATAGGAAAGATCTGTGAAGTTACCTAAACTGGGCCATTCTGTCCAGTGTGGGGAACGTGATGCAGTTTTTCAGCCAGGGTTGATTAGGGAGTTAGAACTGGCACCAAGAATAGAGTGACAGAAAAGAGGTTTTTCTAAGTCTAGAGAAGAGAAGACTAAAGGTGAGGAGAGGAGGGAAAAAAAAAAAAAAAAAAAAAAAAGGCATAAAAGGCTACCAACGAGTAAAAATTAATAAATAGTCTGTCTGGGGATAGGATGAGAAGTAAGAGTCTGAATTTATAGGAATGGAATTCTAGATTAGAGATTACAAGGATTTCTTAGCTGGTAGGTAAAGCACTGTGAAAATTGTTTAGGAAAGTTATGTTAAGTGACTAGCATTTGTTGAAACCTGGGTTCTTAATGCATTAAGCGCTGCCAAAAGTTGCAAAAGTCAAAAGGTTGAGCTCTGGCAGCAAGGCTGTTGCAGGCTTGTGGAAATCTGCCCATAGCTGAATTGCTGTGTGAGCTGGCTGTGCAGTGCAGGGGCAGGCAGGTTGTTTTATGTTGCAAACAGAATTCCTTTAAAAAAAAGATCTTAATGTTGCATTCTATTGTTTTGGTCACACGGTTGCACAATTTTTTGTTTGTGGTGTTTTTTGGTTGGCTTTTTTTTTTCCCCTCCTTGCCAAGTTGTTTTTACTGCCTTACCAGTGTGCCACTGAGGATGGTTTTCCTGTTGAGATATAAATGCCTTTGATTGCTGTCTCTCCTGCTATCTGGCTACCCTTCTTTCTCACCATGGAGGGTTTTGTACAGACACTGAGAAGATAACCAGCTTAAGGCGCACGTACAGCTTGTGCAGTAACATTGAGACTTGTGTACACTTCTGTGGTTTTTTAATAATCCATTTAATTTTTTTCTGCCACTGTACGGTTATTTATTTCCTAGGAGAAAGTGGATTTGTTGTATTTGATGATCGAAGCTTATTACAGTGTTTGTTTTCTATGGCCAAGAATGGCAGGAGAAGCTTAGAAGGATACATCGAACAGTTGTGAATATGATTCATGTCAATGTACCACACAGAAATTATTTGTGGTAACGGTGCTAATGATGTGACCTGATGTGATTCTTCCTTTTTTAAGTATGATATGATGACTCCTGGATGAGGGCTGTCCCTCTTTTATTCTCTCTGCACCCCATTCTAGGTATTCAGATGCATTTTGAGTACAGAAGGGGATAGGCACAGCCCCAAACTGAGCAAGTGCTTGAACTTCTACCAACAAACAGGTCTCAGGATGCTGGGGTTTAGATACTGCACCAGGTGGCGTTAACAGAGGGCAAAAGCCACTATAGCCCTTCCACCCACCTGGTTCATCTTCTGCCTGACCACAAATAACAGTGGTGCTTTAATAAACAGATTGCATTACTAGGGAGTCCCAGTTCTCCGTTTTGTTCTGTGATGTTACTGCTGTAGCTGTTCTGTAACACGGTGATTTTGTGATGGGAAGAGGGAGAAAGGTTGGCTATTCTTGTTGGGTTTAATTAAACACTAACTATACACTTAAACTCTGAAGTGGTGGAATAAAAAAAGGAAATGGCTTGTTCGGGAATAAATTCTGCAAGTTTGTGTATGTGATGGCTTTAACATGTGATAATTTGCCAATCACCCTGTGGGAATCTTGTGCTTAAAAGGATGAAACTTTCTAGAAACACTGCCTGTTGGCTCGATAATTGGGGAACTGTCTCATTAGGGAAGGACCAAGTACAAATCTGTCAGACAGTGGACCAAGATGCTAGTTATATAAGACAGCTCATAAAAACTAGGGATTGCTAGAAAGTCTACACCATAAAGTGTGGGGGAAGAGAATGATTTATGTTTCTGTACAGAGAAAATTGTACTGTGGGGGAGGGGGGCAATCTTCATTTCTATTGAAAAAGAAAAAAAATGTAAGAACAGACTAGAGGAATTCTTATTTGCATGCAAATATCAGCTGTATGGAGTCAGGTGTGTAAGAATATTATTTGAATAGCAAGTTCTTGTAAAGGAAATTTATAGTAGAAGTTGATAGCATATACAAATTCCTAACAAAGCCCATAGAGCTGGTGGGCTGTGCCCATCAGGCTCTGTGCAAAGTCACCACTTTCCTTCTATTTCACTTTCTTCCATTGATCTGTTCCCTGTCATCTTGTACCTGTAGGCTCTTTGGGAGGGCTTGTGTTTGCTCTAAATGGACAGTCTATGCGTGTTATGAAGGTGCAATCCCTGTTAAGACACATGGGATTCACAGTAATAGCAGTAACAGAAAATAATAATTGCAACAAAGATCAGGTTTTTTGGACATGGACTGCAGCGACTGTCTCCATCACCAGAAGCGGTGTCAAATTTTGCTGGAATTAGAAATTGCTTATTCACAGGTTTTCATGCTGGAGGGTCCACTCTGTGACGCCTGGAAATGTATGAAGGGCTGTCTGGCAGATAATGGCTTGTCACTACTGGATTTTTCTTCCTCTCAATTTAATGGTGAGGAAAAAAATGCATGATGCTGCATTTTAGCCCTGCGTGGTGCTTGCAGGGTCTCTGTCACTTGGCATTTTTCATCTGATAATTCTGAGACACTTCTGTACATCCCATTTGTTTTTTTAAACATTGCCTTAATTTATCTGTGCAAAGAACAAACCATAATGTGAAATTTGTAGCTGCTTTTTACTTGAAATCAGTCCATTTTTTAAACAGCAAATTAAAAACTTGATTATTTGAACATTGTTTTTTCTATTTCATAGCTAATGTAAAGGAAATAAATTAAAAATTAAAAGCATAAATCATTCTGTGTATTACATGGGCACCATAATACTTAACTAGGTTAAAAAAAGTATTTCATTGTAGTGTGATATCTATTTAGGATCAGACTAAATGTATTGGAAAGCAGTTCTGAAAAATAAATAGAAGGGGCATGCTTTCATGAGCCTCATTTGCAGGTCGTTAAATATGTTTTCTCTGAATTGATACTAGTCACCCGGAGCAACATACATTATACAGAGATTATATATTATGTTACAGCTATATATGAAGAAATAGCAACGATCAGTAGTTAGCTACGATATTCATACCCTTACCTGAGAAGTTTTTTAATACTGTCTCAGTATGATGATGCCATGCTATCTTTTAAGACCCGCACAAAGTAAAGCCGGTATAACTTGAATAGTCTAATTGAAGTAATACAACTAGTACTTCAGTATTTTAATCTGATGAAGCATTCATTACTTTAATCTGAAAAACTGTTCTCACCAAATAGGAACTACATGTAGGCCATATTCAAGTAAAGAGTTTAGCAGCCTTATTTTTTCAAAGCTGACTTGCTTATCAACTCATGGTGATGTCTGCCAGTTTGGATTTAGAGATTTGTTCATTGCACAGATGAAAGCAAATATAACACATGGAGTTAGGAGTTTTGGTAAAGAAAGCTACAATAGATAAGATGTGTTGTCTAGCATGGCTTGCTATAGAAGATCATCATTGCAAGGGGGAGAGAACTTTTTAAAATCAGGATAATCACAGGTAAGTGACTTTTTTCTTGTTATGCCTTTCCTAAAAGATGTCTACTGAAGTTAAAGCTATAAGCCAAGAACACACATTTCTGTAGACTGCAGTTGGCTTGAATGTTTACTTTACTGATGGTATTATTAAAAAATATTATTTATTCTATTTGCATTGGAATATAGAATATGTTACATTGCAAATATTTTCTTTTTCTAAGGAAATAAATCAGCATATTTCTGGTTTTTATGAGGTTTTATACCTTTCTGAACTTTCTCTGACACATACTTGGCTGGATTAAATCTTCATGAATTAAATCTTGGCCTGTGTCTATGACACACAACTGTGCACTTCCAGAAAAGGAGCAGACATGGCACCATGGGGTTTTTTCATACCAAATGGCATAGTTTGGACAGAAACCTTGGATGATGATCTCAATCGAGAAAACTTAAATGGTGTGCGGGCGGAATTATCCATTAACATGTCCTCCTTGAACAGCTGAGCCTGACTGTGCACTTCCACAAACACAGTGCAGTTCTTTCCCCCCTTGGGCAGAAAAGAGTAAAACTTCAAGTGTGTCAGAGCCTATGTGAAAGGCGAGAGAGCATTAGCCCACCAAGCTTTTATATTTATTACCTGTTGGTATTCCCTATATTGGAATGCACTCCCCCTTGAGTCAAGCATAGGCAGTCAGGCTTTGTGCAGGAAATTTTGCTAGCATAGTAGTGGTGGGATTAATTCTCTGGCTTTGTAAGCAGATAATACTGTTTCAATATGACCTCTCTGTGCTCATTATTTTTTCCTGCCCTGGATCCATCTCTGGCCACCCTTGTAGATGTGCTTTGTGCTTTGGCATGTTGGAACTGAAATGTGCCCCCTCGTCACATCCCTGAAGCTGAACATCCAAGTGTTTGCGTGATACAGAAAGCTTTGCACCTGCCTTGCTCCTGAAGCAGGAGGAAATGTTGCCATTAATGATTCTGGATTGCCAAAATGTTTTTTTATATCGATTTTAAGTCTCCATCTCCTATTCAGTTCTCACTTATGTCCTTTCTAAGTCCTTGTGTGAGCATCTTTCGCAACTGAATCATTGCAGATCAGGATTTTGTTTTTTCAGAGCAAAATACATGACCGTGCAAAATGTTTCTTCATACTGCTGCTATGTGCAGGCATTTCTGTTTGACCTTTTTGTATCTATTCTTTGATTCTAAATACACCAAGTCTTAAGTTTGGTGGCAAGGACAAGCTCAAAACAAATGTAAGTCATCAAACTGCCTTTTTTCTTTCTTTCTGCTGAATTAATGTCTCCTTTGCACTTTAATTCCCCTGTTTATGTACCGTGGTGCCATATTTGCTTTCTTTAACAGAAATGCAGTATTCCAAACATCATATTGCTTACAGCAATCTTGAGTCGTCACAATTGTTGTTTGTAGCCTTGTTCAAGTGTTTATCTCCCTTTGATCCTTCAGAGTGTTTCATGATGTTAAACTCTATAGGGCATGTATTCATCCATTTCCCTAATCTTTCTCCCATCTCCCTTTTGTTCTATATTCTATGTATCTTCATTATTTCAACCCTCTTGAACCATCTGCAAAATTATCAAGGGTCTTTGGCTATCAGAGCTGCTGAGTTGCATTATATAGAAGAAAAGTTGTATCCAGACCTAAGACAGCAGATACAGAAAGATTCTCATTTATCTCACAAACACGTCTTTTCTCTGTGGCCCTGGCATGGAAATGAGGAATGTGGCATGTAAGCTGAATTTTTGATGCAGTGTTAATATCCAAATGTTCATAACACACCAGTTCAGAAAATGCAGCTCGCTGTTTTCTTAGGAAAGCAAGCCTATAGCGCCATATTCAGGTATATGTGAAATTAAATATAAAGATTTTGCTAAAAGATAGGAGTCATAAAAATAGTTTCATTAGACTACCAATCATTTGGTAGTCCAAGAAACATGGTACTAAAAAACCTGCAAAGTAGTGATGTGGTCTGACACTGGTTCATTCAAATAAGCTACTGTTGGAGAGAATGTGTAGATCTATCATATTTCGTTTTGGGACTTCAGCCCCAGAAGCTAATGTTGTTAATGACAGCTAATTCTACTTAGGCCTGATGGTGGTGGTGACTGCAGCTTGTAATCAGGTGTTAGAAACAACCCACTTGATAAATTCAAAGGATGCTGAGCCAAATCACCTACTGCACTGTTGACTTTAATTAAAATTGTTAGTGATCGATGTTTTTAAAAGCAGGAACTGCTGATGTTCTTTATCACCATTTATTGTGCATCATTTCAGTGGTATGTCTGCTTCCTTCATTTATAGTCAGGAGGGGAGTATTTTGCCTTTTTCTCATGTATTTGGCCTAAGCTGGATTCATTTTTAGAAGGCCTGGTTCAGTGTCACCAAGATCATCTAAAAGATTTCTGTAGGTACCAGAAACAACTGAAATAACTTGGCTCGTTCTGGCTTAAATACTCAACCGAGAAGAGCTCTGTCGTAGCTGCACCACCTGTAGTCCCTGAATGGGGTAGCTTGGATGCATTAGTACGATTTAACATCATACCTTTCCTTTGCAGTGCAGATGTACTTTAAGTAAATGAAACTGTTTTTCTTTATTATCTCCTTGTTAAGAAAACCAGCCCGTACATTTTCCCCAAGTGTAGGGTTTCTCTGAATAAATATGCAGAGTATCATTTCACAAAATGACATTCTACCAAATCCCTTTGTACTTAGTCCTGCCGGGGGAGGGAGAGCTGAGATGGTTTATGAAACAGATGCGTACACCTTGCAAGTCTTTATGAGGTAGTTTGCAGAGAATAGTGGAATGCTACAGAAGTGTCAGGGAGATTTTGGTAAAGTGACAGGCTCCAGAGAGGCTTTAGAGTATAAAACATAAAGTTAAATTCTCGCTAGTACCTAAATAACAGCCTGAACTTAATAAAAGCATTTCCAGCCAAATAAAATATTAGATAGTTTGGGCTGAATGAGGAAAGACTTTGTTAGTTAAAGATAACAAGTCCCTTGTAATTCTGGCTTGCGAATAGTACCTATTTCAGCAGTTAAGTCCAAAAGGGAGAATAGCAAATAGGCAGGAATACCCAGGGGTTACAGCCATATTAGCATAGGTCAGGAAGAGCTTGAAAAATCCAGGCCAAGGCGAACTTGCAAATAGTATGAACGCTTGTGGAGAGGGCTAATTAGAAGGAGATGCTTAGTTCTTTGGAGTTAGACTGGGACTAGTGGCAGGCATTGGGAAGGCTGAAGTCAAAGACTTCCTAGAAAGCATAGAATATAATATATCGGCCATAAAAACATTCCTTATATTGTTAAGTTATGAACCTACAGGTGATGATGTTTAATTAAACTGCTCCTGGAAAGAGTTCCTGGGTGTTTCCTGCTTATGCCTACATTTTTCACCTTGGTGTGTGCTGAAAGCATGACAGTGCCAAGGTCAGCAGAGACATTTTCACCAAGATGTTTGCGTGTCTCAGCTTAGCATCTTCTGGTCTGAAAAAGAGGTTGAACTTCATGAGAGAAATAGCAACTGATCAAGATTAAATGCTCCTCCAAAAATGATTAAGCAATTGTGGTATTATTAATAGCCCTAAGATCTCTCCATCAGGAGGAGGAACTCATTTATATTGACAAAAACCACTAGCTGTTATGTGTGTCCAGACATTTGCCTTAAAATGGTCTCTGGAAACCTTCTGTGCCTCTGAACTGCAAGTTATGTAATTTTTTTTCCTTTCTTTGGATGGCTCAGGAGGTCTTTTGGTAAATCCTGTGGGTTCTGTGGATGTCAAGGAAAGCACTGTCCTGAAGGACTTAGAATTAACAGTCAGTGAGCTACGTTCATGTCAAATGATAGCTCGCTTAGAATAAGAATGTTGGTTTATCTGTAAAATTTCAGAAAACGTGAAATGTGTAGTAAAGGGTATGTGTCTAATGGACTACTTCCCTATTTTTTCCCAAGCTTTTTCTAGCTTGTTTCTAGTGTGTTTATTAAGCTCTTGCAGAATACATTGTGCTGACACTTTATACTGAAGAATAAATAAATCAAACCCCTTTAATGCAGCAGGCTCTCTTAATGGTGAAGAGTAGGCTTGCAGCTATACCACTATCCTCTTCCGAGGTATTATGAGAAGAAATAAAACCTTTCAAGGGCTCTTGAACACAATGGCGTTGAGCAGTTGCTGGGTACACATTAGGAAATGTTTGTTTTTACAAAAACAAAAAATATGAAATTGTTTGACTTTCGAATAGACTGATTGTAAGTGTGCTTTTTCCCAGCTGTTGTGGATGAAAAATTTGGACTTGGCCAAAGCTATTGGAATCAAGCTAGCATGTTGTGTATGTGAAGCAAACTTTGTTCCTCAGCACCCACCCAAAAATTACTTCAGTTGGCATAACTGCAACCAATAAGTAATAATCAAATCTCAGACTGGAGAAGGAAGAGAAGGCTCTGTAAATGTTCTGGTATGTCAAGCGTCACTGCATTGATGTCAGAAAATAGTGTTGGTGGAAACGATCAAAGTGGGGCAATATTCTGCAGGAGAAGTGTCAAAAATTTAAGTTTCTGCACAAAGATTTACATGGTTTTCTCTAAATTTTCATTTCTAATGTGACATGAATCATCGTATACTTGGGGTTTCACTGCAGAAGCACTCAGCTGTTGCTGCAAGCCGTTTAGATATGTTTATTGCAGCTGATGGTCCCTGGCTTCCAATCGGTTCAATTATAATGAAAGTGATTAAAGGCTTACAGAAAGTAATAATTTAAAAGACAAAAATGCTGGTATACTTTGAAAGCTAATAGGCAACTTTTGCCATAAGGAGCAGTGATGGACAAAGCCCCAGGATTGGAAGAGTTGCAAATAATTGGACATGTAGTGAGGGCTAATGGCAGGAGTTAAGCCTGCCCGGTTCAGTGTGATGCTCGGTCTGCAGGGAAATGTTTGACACGGATTGATTTCAGATTCATAAACCATAGCAGGTAATATGTGCACAGAGAACCAAGGCTCATCTTCTGTTTGCTTTATTTTGTTTGCCTTGGTTTTAACTTTTTTTTTTCTTATTAATGTAACTTGAAAGCGTGTTGTCAGGCCAGCATGTGTGAGCTTCGTGGAGGAAGCTTTGTGTCTTGTTAATTGACTGAGGGAGGTCCAAAAGCCTCAGCACCCTATGAACCTGGAGATGTTCCTGTAGTCATGTCCAGCACGGGAAATGACATACTTAAGGGGATAGGAAATTAAATCTAGAGGGGCTCTGATTATGGGACCACTGACAGAAACAGAAAGAGCGAAGGATAATGTAACTTAAAAAAACCAAAACAAAACAAAAAAAAAACACAAAAAAAACCCCAAAAACAAAAACTAGGTTACCAGATTAGATAGAGGATCTGGTTGCAGAACACGGTCACAGTACCTTGGAACTCAGAGATAGAATAAATAGCTAGTATTGGATATTTTTTTCTTAATTTTTATTTTTTAAATTAATTTTGAGTGAAAGTAAACCAAAAGCTTGGATGTTTTGGAAGCAAATATTTTCATGGTACTTCTTGGAGGTTTGTTTTTTTTCCTTGGAAAAGGAGATAGGCGTGTGTGGACAGAGGCAGGCTGAAGGAGAAGATAGTTCCATGCAAAGCAGTGGCAGGAGTACCTCAGTGACCCTCGAGGCCACATATGTATGCACTTAAATATTTACATGGGAAGTGAAGTTTACTCTTCTCTATGTGACGCAGCTGTTGTGAAACAGGTATCTCTGAATTCTAATTACTCACTTTCTACCTGTAGCTTAACTGGTGTGGGCTGGAGGAGTTATGGAAGCCCTTTGACATGTGGGTTGCATATAAAAATAGTCAGAACTGTCAATGGAAATCATAACCTGACTCGTTAATGCAGCCCTTGTAGCAGTGGAAAGAAAACTGTTAACTTTTCCCGGTACATTCGGAGCCAGTAATTAGCCAGTGACATTGTCAGTGTTGCATTCGTATTTTTATAGCAGCTGTGGATGAGCCGTTCTTAGGTGACTCGTTGCTCCATTGTAGAAACTTGTGCTTTAGTCCAGGCAGAGTTTTGAGATGAAGGAGATGAGAAAAAAACCTAGACTTTTTCCAAAGCAGATGGATAGGAAAAGCCTGCGCTAATGGGGTGGCATATCCCGAGCGTCAACGACTGCGCATGCTGCTGAGCAGTGGGACTCACTCTTGGGGTGATTCACCTCTTGGTGCCGCTCATACAAGCCTCAGTATGACATCGTGGTGGTGTGTATCGCCATCTTCTGCACTTGTGGGCTGTGAGGGACTCTTGGTGTGCAGGCTGGCACGCGAAGCTCATTTCCTAGCTTGCTCTTGAGGCTGCTGGAGTGCTGGCTGCTATTTCACAGGGGAAAAATGTTTTCTACTTCTTTGTTCCCCTGCTCCCTTGTCTAGTTGACACATGAGGTTGAAGGAGAGATTACAAATACATTAGAAGTGTGTTATTGTAAGACACTTTAATGCATCTTATGTGTTTTCCCAACAGATACAAATTTCCACGTTGTTGTTATTTTTGTCCTATAATGACCATGTTTAAAATAAGGAAAGTTTTGAGAAGTCTTTCTGATATTACCAAAGTTTGAAACATGAGCACAATAGCTTAGCCTACTGTTACCCAGATAAACCGAACAAATAGAGAAAGGCTAATTGACTTACCTTGCTCAATTTATCGGAATGCTTTTGATAACATTTAACATCATTTTATTAAACGTGACAGAGAAGGGAGAATGGTGGAAGGTTTTGTTTTTCCCTGTGTGTTATTTTTGGTAAGTGTCTAGGGTGCATTTAGATAAACTACAGTGCGAAGTCTGAGCCAGAAAGACCTAAAGATCCAGTGAATTACTCCTATTTGCATTGAGAAATTAACTGTAATTAGCATTCAAGTTTTAATGATATTGTATTTGTGAAGCTGATAAGGCCTCTGGGAGTGTGGTTGCAAGAAACTTCTATTGTTTACTATATGCAAATCCAGCCACTTAGCTTTAATTAGAGGTTGAAACCTGGAGCAATTATCAGCAGTTGCTTTAGTATTAATGAGCTCAACAGAGCTGTCCATCACTGTGTTTTATGTGATTGAGAATTATAATATTGAATCCCAGTTGGTTCACTGTTCAAAGAACTTCCAGCCTTCGTCAAGCAAAACCATTTTTATTCTGTATGCCATACGTTTCATTAGTTCCAGTCACTGGAAAGACTGAAGTCCTTATAAATGTGTATAGCTGCTATTTTCTGCATGGTGGTTTGAGAATATATGAGAGAAACTCTTTTAGGGTATACATTTCCAATAATTTTTTTTTAAAAACCGAATGGTTCTAAGAGCAGTTATATGGTTGCAATGTAAAATTCAGTTGCTTGACATCCAAATACTACAGTTTATGATAATTGTTGACTGACGAGTTTCCTCACAAAATTAGCTGAAGTGATGGTGTTGGATATTTCCTTTCACATTCTGGTTTTAGCAGAGGACAAGAAAGATGTAAGGGAAAGACAGAAAAACCTTATAGGGCCTAGCCCCTGAACTGGTTTTTATTTCCCTCTTAGGGGAAGCACTAACCATTAGTGACTTCTGTTGCTGCTCTTGGGGGTGGTTGGGATTTGGGGGTTTATTGGTTTGGGGGTTTTTTGGTGTTTGGTTTTTTTTTTTAAAGCAGCTTTTGTCAAAGTAGTAAGAAGGTTCCACAGAAGATCCATACAGAGGGGAAAAAAAATTGAGAAAATGTCACTTGAAGTTAGTACTTTGGTAAACACTGTTGAAAGTTTAAACTACTTCTTTGTGAAACGATTCTCCCTTCGACAAGCCTTTCAGAAATTAGAACAGATCCTTTATGAAGGTATATTAAAAAATTACATATAATAGATGCTTTGTAATTTTTTTCTTATAGTCCAATAGATGGCAAAATATAATTGTGAACTTTCTAGTGCTTTGGCAGGTGAGGCTGAAAGGAAACCACCAATGATGGTTTTAGCATCTCTCTGTATTAGGATGTAAAAAGCTTTATCAGATTGAATGACAATGCGTTGCCATCTAAACTGGGGTATGAAATGCCGTTTTACACACATGTATTTAAATACTAGAGGTTGTAGGGGTTTTTCTTAACAGAGATGAGGGACTGGAAGTATTTACAGAACATTATTTTATAAGGTGCTATTGAACAGCCCCCAGTTTGAAAGTGCAAGACAGGGTGAGCTCTGGGAATGGCTTACGGCGGGGGAGGAAGCATCTTTTGGGGGGTCCTGCCCTGCCATCAGGACGCGCTTTTGGTTTCTCGTGCGGATGGGGGCTGCTGCCTTTGCTGTGGGGTGGGTTTTTCCTTCCGCTGTGGGCTCCGGTTGCCTCCCGTCTCCGTGTGGCTCCAGCCCAGCTGCTGCTTTCAAGACAAAGCCTGATTACATGGCTTAGCGTTGCAAGGATCCTATTGAAAAAAAAGCTTTGTTTTTCAGGGGGAAGAACAGCTATAGAAAGTTTTAAAAGGCTAAATAACAGTGCATGTTCTAGATCACTATCTTTGACAGCTAAATACTGCGGGGGAAATGACGCGCCGAATCTCAGTTGTTTGTAATTCAAAGTAAGCCAGCTAGAGCTAGATGGAGCAGAATTGTGAATCAGATACAGAGGTGCTAGCACCAATTTATTCCTCCAGGAAAACACAGCATCTAAGCCATGTGCTTTTTGCTGAAGCAATGCTTTTTAATTCATTTTCTAGGTGAATAGAGTTGAGGTTAAGGAACTAATGCTGTATCATGTAGGCAATGTATTGTTTTTATTACATTGGTTTGTTATGCAGCCGTGTTGTATAGGGCATGCCCTATATAGCAGTATTCTTAGCTATTTCATCTTTGGGGAAAGGCAAGTTAGGGATCATCAAATAAGTAATCCAGCTGGCTGATTAGAAGCCATTAATTACTAACTAGCTCTCAAATCATCACCCTTCCACTTCTGGCTTGAGCGCCACTGCGCAGATTGTCCAGAGCGGGGCCAACTTCGGCGTAATGGTATGTAATAGTAATCTATAATTCACACAGCATCTGGTCATTTGATTTAAGCAACCAACCACGTGGGCTACTAAAGGGAGGAAAGACAGCATGGAAGGTTCCTCTCCTTACCGAGGCTTGTTTGAGCTGTGCTCTGCCAGTTTATTATTAAAGGGAGAAAATGTGATCCTTTTTGCCCTTCTACCCCTGGCGTAAGAGGAAATGCAAAATTTGCTGCATATATAACTTCCTTATTGAAACTTTCCCTGCTATGAACTTTGTACTAGTACCATATGCGTTTTTGAGTACCTAAATTACATACAGCATTCATTCTTCAAAGGTTTGGTTTTTACCATGTTTTTCAGCAGGGAAACGGTGATTTACTCCTGCCCTAATTCTCTCTGAAGGTTATATGAAATTACAAAAAAAGAGAAACTGGTTTATTGTGGTGGTGTTTTTAAATACTGCTAAGCTTTTTAAGTATTTTTGGCATGCGGACCATTTACCATTATTATATATTAATTTTTTGTATAGCAGAACTTACAGTAATACATATTTAACATTTGTTATCTTTATTTATGGCTCCTAGTTATTATATTCATAAAGATAAAAGACCCATAAATTAGCAGTGAATCAAAACCATGTTAAGCTGTATTTATTCATCCAGTCAGGCAATGTTTCTGTTGTTGTTTAGGGCTCTTGTTCTTGTTTATGTCCCATTACTCTTTTATATTTATAGCCATTCATCAGCAACAGCTTTGTTAAAATTTTGCAAATAGGTGACACATTTAACATTTCTTAAAGCCTTCCAGCAGCAGTATTTTTGGCGGTGTGTCATTTCATTTTCATATTTTGGACAGTTCGCTTGCACTTCTGACGTCTTGATGACAGAACCTGGAAGAGGGGAGGTTTGGGTATTTCGTTACTATTTTTTAAACATTTCTCTTAGGAAAGAATTTGCCCACTCTCTGATCGGGTGAGAACCATATCAAACAATCGCTGCTCTGAACAGAATAAAGTTTGAAAGCAGGGATTGTATTTGCTAGGCTGCCATAGGTGTTTTAGAAGATAGTGTTGTTTGTTCTAGATAGAACTCTTTAGGTTTGCTTACATCAAACCTCTTTTGCACTTGCCTAAGTGGTAGCTCTGATAAGTTCCCCGGTAAACAACCCAAGGTCATCGCAATTCATTCCCACAAGTCGCTTCTCACTGTGGAGCAATCACTTCAAGGCACACATTTGTTATTTAGCAAAGAGCGAAAGAGAGATGGGACCGCGTGGCTGCTTTAGAGCGGCTTTCATCTTCTCTTTCCTAACAACAGTGCACAATGGCAATTACAGTTCCTTTTAAAACATATTAGAGAGGTAGGATAATAAGTGAAAAGGGAATTTTCAGTCATTTTCAGTGTCGATGAATGCGTTATTAACTCCCAGTGATTTTGCAGATGCTATTTCTGCCAGATGAGCCTGAATGAGTGGCGCTTGCCAGTTCAGCTATTTAAGGAACTCTGTTTTCTGCACTCAGCAAGGGATGGTTCCAGTCAAGTCTAGTTGTAAATCCGAATCTGGAGATGGGGTGTCTGTTCAGGCTGCCAGGATATTACGTTACCCCAGCTCTGATTATTTTGTCTAGAGCAAGACCAAAAACACCTGCTAGAAAGTTCCCTTTTTGATTAATGCAGCCTTGGTTGGCTGGCTGGCTTATTTCTGCGTCATGGAAGGGCAATTAGCTTTGCAGATGTATCTGGGTGAGGCAGTGAAACTGAGGAAGGCTGCTAAGAGACAACTCCTTCCCCAACAAAACAGGCCACTCCCTCTGGACACTGGAGCCCCAACGTCGCGTGTTGTGTCTATGCCACTGACTGGGGTACCTTCTGTTCTCCCTTCTGTTTTGCGGTGTGTGAAATTTGAATAAGGAGCTTGCATGTGACTGCGATTCCCTCAACATCAAAATATTTAAATATACCAATCGCTGGCCAACATTTTTTTAAATGAAGGATTTGGGCTTTCAAATTTAAAAAAAAACAAAACAAAACCCTGCAAATTTAAAAAGTAGTCCTAACCCATAGGTCTGAATAACTTTTGTTTGAAATTATTTTGACTTTTTAGACCAATTCCATGTGTAGTAAAGGCTGTAATAGAATTCCTGAGCTCAAATAGTAACACAGCTAAGAGATCAGTTTTAATAATCCATTGGCAGTATTGCTTACCAAGAAAATGTGTACACTTCGAAATTACTTCAGCAGAAAGCTAATCAAGCTTAGTCACACTCTTTGAATGACTAACTTCTGCCTAGCAATTTTGCTTGATTTCTCATATGCTATAAGAAATCCAGTTTTGTGGTTTCATGGAAGATTATCTAAACTAATAGCTTTTCAGAACTCTGCTGTTAAAGAATGTGAGAGGATTTCCATGATCTTTTTTTATTTTTTTATTTTTTTTCCTGGACAATATTGCAGGAGTAAACCTGTCTTTCTCTATTTCATTCAGTCTTGACAGTTGTAGCTCCTAATACGCTTTAGTTATCATTCTCGGTATGCCTGTTTGGGTGTGGTGAAGGAAAAAAATGACAGCCAGTCAAAACGTTCATGTGATGCTGCCGTCTCTGTTCTTATTGCATTGGAAAGTTGAATCTCAGATTCATAATTTGGAATTTGTGTGCTGTAAAATAGGAAGCAAGAAAAGAATTTCTTGAGCAAACAAATATTGCAACAGCACCTGTAGCACCAGGATGACTGCAAGCTGTTTCCCACGTTATCTTGAAAATGCTGATTTTCAGAGATCCAGCAAAACCTCAGTTCTTAAGGGATTTTTTTACCAGATCACTTGTTTATGTGAATGTTCCTAAGAGGACTTCCTTGGTTCCTAAGCATTTTCTTGTGTATCCTGATGTAAATGTAAGGAAAATTCACTTAATATTACAATCAAGTCAAATAATTGCTCTAATAATGTTTTTTTTTTTTTTCCCCACGGTCCATACTGGGATCAGGAGACTGGTGCTAAAATATTGCACATTCTTCTTGAGGTGGTCTTAGGCATCATATTATTGCGTAATACGGGATGGGTGAGTTTTCCAAGGTGGATTAAGGCTTCCTCTTCCACGTATGTCATTACTGTTAACTAAATAAATGTCAACATTGGGGTGGAAACCCATTTCATTAATGGGATTTTGCTGTTGACTTCAGTGGGATTTGATTTCAATCCATATTAAGCTAAAAGGCCTTTTAAAGATACCCACAACTGTCCTTTTCATATATTCCTTATTTTGGTCACAATTAATAAGCACGGTGTTAGACAGGGTCTTGAGGCACCTTGAAACTTAACCCACTGTATTGTGCTTCGTTAGACCCGCAATAGCAACATAAAATAATAAACCTTTCTAAATTTGTTTCAGTTTTTGTTGAGCCATCTGGCTCATCCTGTAAATAAAATATGTAACAATCAGGAAGGCATTATAGCCTATCTAGTGTTGATGCTATTAAATTGAAATTCTTGTAAATTTAGTAATGTTTTAATTCATAGTCCCTTTATCAAATTGCACTATTCTTGTAGCAGGAGCGCCAGAAAGGTGGACTGAGTGATCAGAGAGCGAGTGTCTGCTCTTGAAGAGCGGCCAAGAGCAAACACTTGGAGAAAAGTACGAGCAAAGGAGAAGTATAGTGATATGAAAATGTTGATCTTTGTTTGCTTTTCTTAATCTCTGCTAAGCACTGAGCTGATGTTTTTGCAGAATTACACATAACTCCAAGCTCTTGTTTCTGAGTTCTAATAGCTAAATTACAGCTTATCATTGTGTAAGTAAAGTCAGGAATGTTTTTTCAATGCGTGTTAATTTACATTTGTCAACATAGTATTTCATCTGCCATTTCATCACCTAAGCAGTCAATTATTGTGGCATCTTTCTGCAGCTGTTTGCAGTGGGATTTGTTTTTTAGCTGTCTTGAATAACTTTGCCCAGGCGCAGGTCCCTGCCAAAGGACGGGGATGCTGGTGGGCGTATAGATGCTTTCTTGGTGTGGCGGCTGGCAGTCCGTGCTGAGCCTTAAAGCAATCAGCAAAGAGCAGTGAGGTGGTGGCGGGACTGTCCTGAGACATTAGTTTTAAGTGCGTTAACTCTTCAGAATATTACAGTAAGGGCTGAGTTGCATCTAGTGATGTTAGAAATGCTTTTGAGCTTTGGTTGAGCTTCCTTTGCTTGCTTTCATTTCTTGGCTTAAGTTTTTGAAGTAGTTCCTAAGACTTTTTTCTTATGGTCTTAGAGGTGGCTCACTGGCTTTCCAAAGTCCTCGTTATTTGACTTGCCCACTGGACGTTTGCTGCTGGCTTTGTCTCATTTCACTTTTATAGGAAGCATGTTCAGGATCAGAAACGCTACGCTTTGCAGATGTTGCAGGTGGTTTTGTATGGGTTAAGGCTACTCTGCCCTAGTGAGACCACATCTAGAGTATTGCATCCAGTTCTGAGCTCCCCAGTTCAAGAAGGATGAGGAACTCCTAGAGAGATTCCAGAGGACGGTAACAAAGATGATTAGGACACTGCAGCATCTACCCTATGAGGAAAGGCTGAGGGAGCTGGGCTTGTTTAGCCTGAAGAAGACTGAGAGGGGACCTCATCAACACTTAGAAATATCTTAAGGGTGGATGTCATGAGGATGGAGCCAGACTCTTCTCAGTGGTGCCAAGTGACAGGACAAGGGGCAATGGGCACAAACTGAAGCCTAAGAGGTTTCAGTTGAATATGAGGAAGAACTTCTTTACTTTGAGGGTGACAGAGCCTGGAACAGGCTGCCCAGGAGGGTTGTGGAGTCCCCTTCTTTGGAGATATTCAAAACCCACACAGACAATGTCCTGTGCAACCTGCTCTGGGTGACCCTGCTTTAGCAGGGGAGTGGGACTGGGTGATCTCTGGAGGTGCTTTCCAACCCCTGCCATCCTGTGATTCTGATTTCAGATGCTCCTTTTGGTGTCCAAACCTGCCAGATTTTACAATTTAATGCTTCTTCCAGAAACTGTACTCGCAGCTGCACTGCTGTTGGCTCTGAAAGATCAGCACGCCTCCTCTGCTCTTATTAGTGTTTGTGCTGCTATTGCTGTCCATGCTTTTTTTCCGAAATTATCTCTTCTCACTGGATTGTGGAAAATGTTTCTAAGCACATCCTTCTTCCATGGTCTTCCATGGTACTGGCTAAAGGCATCTTTGGTGAGCCACTTAGAGCAAACAGGCTGTGAATTTTGGTTGTGGGAAGCTAAACTGCTGTCAGCTTTTTCAGACAGATGCCTGTGAGAGATGTTGGGATGCTTGGCTCCCAGTGGGGAGCACGAGTCAACAAACGAGTGCTGGTGTGAAGATGATAAAGGAGTTTTGCTTAACATTTACTTCTTTGTCTTTCATTAGTGTTTAAGAACATTACTGTCAAAAGATGATTTGTCTCCTGAGGAGAAATGCCACACATTTGTGGTGGTGAGTTCTTGGAAAAAAAAATAGAACTACGTGCTTTAGGCAGCCTCATTACTTTGAGGTTGATGGGGGTTTTTTGTGGGTGGGGGAGAGATGCAGGGAGGAAAATGTTGGGCTTGGGTGGTTTGGGGTTTTTTCAAATTAATTTTAAATCTGAGATGTTAGACTGTCTAGATGTTTTGTGTAAATCTTCTGCCCAGATATGGCTATGTTTAATCATTTTTTACTGGGGAGAAGCAGCCCCTTTTTTACTTCCTTAGAGAAAATTTGTTTTGTCTGATGAGGATTGTCATGAATATTTGTATTTTTAATTATTTTATTATGTGTTTTCCAAATAAATTTGCCCCTAAAGGAGGAGGGGTTATGAAAGCATATGAATGGTGGCAGGACACAAAATACAAATCAGTAAAAAAGGATGTCACCGAGATGCAGGACTGTGTCTAACTGATGTTATCTTGCTTTTAAACAACTAACTACAAATAGAAAACAAAGCCCTGTCCTTCCTCTTCCCGAGCTAAGTGATGCTTCAAAACACTGTCAAGGTGTCGTATAAGATTTTGTATGTTCATAAGTTGTTTAAAGAAATAAAAAGAAAGGTTCAACAGAAGATTTATTTGAAAGAAAAAGCTCATTGAGTGCTTTAGTCATGTAAGTGACTACTGTGGGACAGCTTATTTTCTCAATAATTATTGCACTTTATTTTCTTTGACAATTTATCTTTTGCCAGAGAACACAATTTAAATGTCAGTTTTAAATAATAGTTTTAATAATTTTCCTGGTTTTATGCCTGTTACTAGGAACTTCTAATAATGATTTTTAAATCATTAGCAGTTACATTTCTTGATAATTAAATGCAAATTTCATACTCTTACCACTTTTAATTTGTCCTGGAATGATGTGAGAGAATTTGGAGGCTGGTGTAACGCTCGTGGTCAAGGGCACGCTGATCTAAATCTGTCTGTGTCTTTGGGATTTTGCAAAGCTGGCGACTGGGCAGCTTTCAAAGATACACGTGAAGTCCTTGCTCACTGTCGGAAAGTGATAGACAGAAGGTTTTGAAGTAGAAACAGGTTGTGACAAAGCAGTTGGCAGGAATATTGGATTTTGGAAGATTCATTAAAATCTCAAAATCTGATCTCACAGGCAGGGCAAAGCTGTTCTTTATTTCTGAATGATTTTTGGAGGACCACAGAAAGATGCAGCAGTTTAACTGCCTTATTAATCACACTTTACTGCTACTTTACCCACTGGAACTAGGATAGTCGGAGGTGTCGTGCTGGTTTTGCACTGCAGGCTCCCATTTCGCTGGTCTTGGGTGTTAACAGTTAACATTTTGGTCCAGCTGAAAGCTTTGGGAGCTTTAACTGCAATGTGATTCCAGTGATGGATAGATTTGCAATTCTGTGTTGAAAGATTTGAGAGGGGGTAGGTTTATGCAAGCCTCATTATTTTTTAAAATCAACTCTATCAAGTTCTAATTCAGTTTTTGGAAGGAAAAAAAAGGTGATTGAAAACGTCATGCTAGTCCATTGAAGTCTCTTACTGAAAAAATATGGAGAATGAAAGTGTTGTCAAGCAGCGTAAGAAAGATATAGTGAAAATGCTACATAGTGCTGTTTCATGAATAAGCATCGCAGAAAAAAAAATCTCCTCTGCTAATAATGAGGAGGCCCATATGGATGTTTTTCTGTCCACACTCCATCCCATTTCAGTTCAGAAGTGTCATGGAGTTTATTGTTCCTTGCCATTTTGAGACAACTGTTGCAAATACAACTTCAGAGATTTCCTCAGCCTCCAGGAGAGGCCCCCATCCCTGATTCATTCTTAGAGCTCCTATCTGAACTTCCAATCCAATGTACATGTTGTCACTTATTTAAGAAACTTCAAGCTTTATTGAAACCATTGGCAAGAAGGGCGTTATGTAAATTTATTTCTGAACTGTCCTGTGACAGTGAGTTCCACAGTTCAATCTTACGTTATTGATGAGAGTTTGTGCCAGTATGAAAAAAAAAAAAAAGGAAAATAGTCATAATTTGCTTTTTCTATATATTAACCACCCTCTCGTACTTAAGTTGTCTTCCTTGTTACGCATTTTCCAACATATGAGCTCACTGAATATTTAAATCCATTTAAAATGAGCCAGCTGGGACACCAAAAGCAGTGCAGAAGCGCCGTCTGGGCACTGGCACAGGCTGTTTGGCTTTGCCTTCCCCGTGTGGAACCCTGGGTGACATGAGGTAAATTATTCCAACCTTTTCAGTTGCTTTCCACAAGGGCTTTTCTAGGCAGTTCAGAAGTCTTTGAACCCTCTCTAATTCTATAAAATGCTTTTGGAGGTGCTTGGTGTGCACGTAACCTCTCAAATCATCCATGCTGACACCTGACTACTGCATGCCCCAGTGTTTCCAGTATCTTGGGTTTTCCTTATGGCAGTGATCCCAGTTAACATTTTTGCAATATCAAAATACTGTTATGAAATATTTGTTATCTTTAACTCTGGGTTAACTTGATTTTATTAATGTCAGTCCATGAACTTTAGTTGAATGCTTAATGTGGTCTAATATCCTCAGATAGTTTATTCCTCTACTTTCTCACCCTTCCTTAAAGCTAAATGTGCTTTCTTTCCTATTTTGCTGTGTCCAAAGAATTGTTTGGAAAAGCTGATGCTCTCCTATGCTCTGAGGTCAGTGTGCACTCACACATATACAAAAATCTGCAGGGTAAGACTGGAAACAAAGGGAAGATCTTTATCAAGTTAGCTTTTTTAAAGACTTAGAGAAATTTGATATATAGAGGAAGCCTTTGTTGCAATTTGCTGTATTTCCAGAATCGTGGTTTCCCAATGACCAATAGGTGAAACTGTGATTTAATTGAGGACAGAATTGCCAAAGCAAAACTCTTTCAAAACCATTATCCCTCTTGGTTTGTAGAGTGGAAGCAAATGTTGGTGAGCTCTCTTGCACTTCAAAAATCATAGCACTCATTAATTTTCTATTTAGACATGTATTTAAATGTACTTAAAATGTAATGGTCATGTTTTGTAGCTGGGGAAAAGGGTACAGCAAGAGTAAGCAAGTAGATGGTCCACCAACTTCCTCCTTTTGCATGTAGGCACTACAATATATTGACTGTTACTCAGAAAAATGTCTTATTTTAGAGGTGTGATCTTACAGTTAAATTATCGGAGAGCATTTTGTATGGAGAGATGGAGAATATTCATCTTGAGTTGTTTCAGTGTTCAAATTACTTTGGAAGTGAGGAAAATGAGGTTATTTAAAATGCTGGAAGGCACATTCCATGACCAACCATATTTTATGGAACTTTCTATTCAGAACCTTTCAAAAATGTAAAAGAACAAATGTAAAATGTTAGTGCATAGGTTGAAGGATTGTTTGTTTGAAGTTGCAGTGTTCTGTACGAATAGATAGTTTGAAAGAATTACCCTTTTAATTATGATTTGTAGCCACTTAACAATATGAGAAACATAAGAGTTGCATCGGCATTGATGTTATTGATGATACACGTTAGGAGGAATAGATCATTCCCTTCATTAGTTATACCAACACTGCACAGATTAAGATGACAAGAGTAGGACAGAATGACTGGTTGCTGTAACATGGGAGGACTTCTGAAGAAGCTGGGGTAGTTCATAGGAATTGCAAAGATGATTCTTTCTGGGAGCAGGCCAAACCACAAAAGTTTCTATATGTAGTATGGCTTTTCTCCTTTCCCCCCCCCAACCTTTTTAGGCTTGTTTTAGTATTTTTTTGGCTCCTCTAATCAGCTGATGACTGTCGTTAGGTTTACCATATAGGGTAGATATCCCGAAGCTGGGAGCCAGGAGGAATATTTTTATCTCCCAGTTTCATTTTGGATTTTCACAAGGGCAAATATCCTAGGCAATCTGCAGGAAGAAAACCAGTAAGAGCTGAAAAAAGCCATCTTTCTCATGGCATGTTTTCCATGTTGATGTCAGACATGGATGGGGCAACAGTAGCAGGAACCTGAGGCTGAGGTACTGGCATGTCTCCTTGTCATGCCCCAAACCCTTGCTCAAATCTTGCATGAATCAAATTAAGTGCTTATACGGTTGCAGTGCTTTTGGGAAGTGAAGGATGATTTAGACTCTTGGGGAAGCTCCCACTAATATTTCTTTTTCTATTCATTCATAAATAAATTCTTAAATAAGTAGTGGTTTGCTGTAGGCCTAACTGGTAACTGCTCCACGGTGCGTGTTTGGACATGAACAGTCATGTCATTGTTGTGTGTCTGCCTTTTTCAGCACAGTTGATGCATCTGGACATAATAAGGGAAATACTTCTTACCAGGCTGGTATGTTCATTTCTCTTCTGTCTTTTGGAGGGGGTGAAGAAGAGGAAGAGAGGAAGCTCCTTCCTGTGTAATGCATATAAATACATAGTAAGCAAAATAAAGTGATTAGAGACATAAAATTACACATTATCCACCACTAATCTAGAAAACACAAATGTCTGCACTGTGGGAAGTTCCTCCTCTTGAAGGGTTAAAAAAACCCAAACCAAACCACAAAAAAAACCCCCGCTGCCCAAACCAAAACAACAAAAAAACCTTGTATCGAAACAGATTTCTGAATTAATAGGGAAAGTATAAAAAAATATGGGTGTGGGATCAAGGCAAAATGCAGATTCTTTTTTTTCTCTCCATATTTCTGGTGGCATTTTTTCCTGTGTTAGGTTGGACGCTGCATGATTTCCAGTCAGTGGCCTTTTGCCTGCATATAACAAGTGGAGAAAATGAGGCTGGAGGTACAAGGTAGCAAAACCTAACTTTGGTTTATCATTGCATACCTATCTGTGCAGTATTACCCTTCTTTCCTTGAGAAAAATCACTTGATTTCATTTGTCACTGTTGTTCTTAAGAGTTTTGTACATTTTCCATGAATAGTTTCAAAAAGCTTACTGAAATCAAAATACTGTTCACTGGAAAACTTAATTACTTATCGCTGAAGGATACTTTCCAGAAAAATGTCATTTTTCAACTCCCAGCTGTTTCAGTACTGAAGGAGTTGAACAAAAGGATTTTTTAATTATATTTTTATGAAAAATGTGTTTTGACTGTTCATGCAAAAATGGTTGAATCAATTTCTTCAAAGTACCTAGAAATATTCAGCTTAGGACACAGCCTGATAGGTGGAAATTTCAGACCATATTGAAACTGAAATAGTCTTAAATAGAAATGCTATTTTTTTAGACCATCTCAAAGCTACTGCTCTGCATGCTCCTCCATCTATTATAAAGAGTCTGAGAGAATTTGATGTAATATTAATCTGTAAAGATCCATTTAGCAAGAGCGTAGGTCTGTGAAGGGATTGTATTAAACTAAATAACTTGCTGAATTGGGGACTTAAACATTAAGTAAAACTAACTCTTTTAACTTAAAAAAAAGTTGTAAACATGAATAAGGGCAGTAGTTGACATAGGGCAAACTTTTAAACTCAAATTTTTAATCCTTTTTGCCCTTTTCCCTTTCTGCCAGTTGCAGGCTGCTATGAAATATCAGTATCTCTTTGATCCAGTATTTCTGTGGGCTGTACAGATTCTACTTGTTAAACTTGTTTGATTTTTTTTTTTACCAGCCATATTTGTAGCTGATAGTTTCTTAGTGTTGCTAATATTATTTATGTATCCTGTAATGAACATCTCAAAAGCTGAAACTTCATTGGTGCACATAGATTTTTTTTTTTACACCCAAAATTTCTTTAATCACTAAAAAACCAAAATACTTCCCTTTTTTTTTTTTTTTTAACTCCAGTCTGCAAGAGAGGTTCCCATTCCTGGGGTGTTTGTTTAGCAACAAGAGCCTACCTCACTTATTCCCACCCTTATAGATCTTTGGTGAATAATTCAGCCCTAGTAGACTTGGCTGCTCCCTGCCATGTGATTAGCAAAGGAGCAAAAGGACCATGTGAGCAGCAGGTTGTGGTGGTAACAACCTATTGACATATATATATATATATATATATATGGAATCTCAGAAATATTTTCTTGGGGGTGGAGATCTGCAGTCATAGGTAATTGCTTCATCAGTTATGGTTGGACCATTTCTGTGTGCAACTGCAAGGAGCTTTTGTTTAGAAAAAAAGGGAGGCTGATATTCTGGTGGAGAGACATACTTATTGTACAAGAACTGCAGGTCCCAGCACCGCTTCTGGGTGGGTTATGATATCACGGTGTTTATGAAATGCACTGCACTACTCTATCCTCATGGTTTCAATGCTGAACCTCACTGTCGATATTACCATAAAATCCATTTGAAATGAGCAAGAGTGGTTTTTTTAGTCAACCTGCACATTATTTGTATTTGTAGACTTGTACTCACAAAGGCACCTTTCCAGAGTCTCAACAGAGGATACCAATTTTATGGACTGCCAGTATCAAAAATGCATTGCTGCTCTTCAGAACAGCATTACCTTGCTGATACTTCACTAAACAAATCTCGGCATAACTTGCAGATGTCTTGGGGTTGACATTTAAGGCAATCTTGCAGCCCATACCGTTTAACATCGTTTCTGTCATACTCTTAACTTCTTCCTCATCTTATTTCTCTTTTCAACAACCTTCAACAGTGTAACACCTGAGAGATTTTACAAATTATTTTTATTACTAACGTACAACAGGGCTGTCACAGCTCAGTTGTTGTCCCTTACTCTAGATTCAGTATTGAGATAGGATTTGCTTTAACTGCATCAGACTCGATGTCCTTCCGTCCCTGACACTAATGCTGATGTGTCTGGGTGCTTCAGAGAGGCAGTTCCAGTACTGAGCTACTGAAAAGGAGGCAAAAGCCTTTGCTAATGATTTGGGAGATCAAGTTGAGGGTATTGGTGCTTCATTACCTTTTTATTCTTAAATAGAGGAGCAGGGCCATTTTCTTCAAACCTGGCGTTATTTAACGTATAGTTAACTGGGCAGCTGATCTCTGACAAACTCCTGCTAACAAATCTATTAACAATTTGTCTAAGCCTCTAGGGTTGGAATATTACTTTTTTCTCCCACTATTTTTTAAGGTTGGTTAATTAAAACACTTGGATAACGAAATGTTAATAATTTAGCTGCTTGAAAGACCAGTTTTGCAAAGAATTTCTAGGTCTGTTTGGAATGAAACAAAAATCTTTTTATGACCAACTAAACCTTTTCCCCCAAACAAAGCAAGGTGTAGGAACCCTGCTATAGGCTAAGAGCCTTGTAGATAAGACATCTCCTGAGCTGTGAAGGAACTCATGCTTCCCTGGCACTGTGGCTTTTCTCTAGACCTCAGGTGGTTTTGTCAGCCTCTTCCTCAGCTTCTCCTGATGTCCCTGTGTTCTCCTTATTACAGCTAATTAAATATTCATTGGGATGAATATTTGATATGGATATGGAGAGAGAGAGAGACTGATGCTAAAGATTAGGGATTTTTTTCATCACTGGGAGACCCAGGTTCCATGTAACAGTCTGTCCAGTTCTCTCTGAGCAAATGAATATTGAGTCATCTATATAACCTGGAGCAGCTTCAATGGGACAGACTGAGTGAGACCCCCCAGCTCCTCAATCTACTAGGTAGGGAAGTTCTCTAGAAATACGTGGAAAAAGGAATTCAACTTAACTGCTTTCATCACCTTATACCATATGTGCTCTTTCATCATACTGAAGGAGCATTTGCAAAGACAATCTGCAAGAAATAGCTATTGGTTCTCACCAGGTTTTAGAAGACACTTCTGTCACATTATTTGATTTGTGTATCTAAAGCTTCTAGTCAATCATAGCAGAAAGCTTCCTACTCTGTGTGACAGAAGAGGAAGAAACACACGCAAGTTGGAAAGAGATGTGAAATGGGTCACCTCTGAAATCAGTCCACTTCAATAAACCACCTTATTGATCTGCTGTGTATGCTGCTGTTATGGCTACATCTATGGCTGGGAAAAAAAAGTCTACTTTTTGGCAAAGTTGGATAGAATATGATTGCTTCCTCCATGACAGTTTCTCTCTCTTTAGTCTCCTGAGTTCAATATAGTGTCAATCAAGTATGCATAAGGTTTTTTGTTAGATGTTGAGTTGCTTTTTAATCTGGGTTTGATTGAAGACTATTTCATATTAATGGCACCATTTTACTCTCTCACTGGAGGTTAGTTTTAAGATGCTAAAATGGAGTATTCACCATCTCTGGTACTTGGGGTGAAAAAACAAGCTCTCTAAGAAGAAAGTGTGTTTCATAAAGTGAATCAAATCAGTCTCTAAGGAATGTTAATGAGTCTAATTACTAAAAATTATGTGATGCTTGATTGTTTTACTAATTTGGGAGGAGTTGGTCTTTTATGTTGACTGCAGTAAGCAGTTTTGATGACACTTAAGAAAACCTTTTCTTCAGGGAAAGAACAAATCCAATTTTTGTTTATTCTTTCATTTGCTTTTGGTTCTGGGCAAATATTTCCAGACTATTGTCAAGCAATCATGGTAGGATTCTGGCTTGGGTATCACAGAATATTAATTCCCTAAGATATTATGTACACAAGTGAAGATTAGATGGGTTTGGGTAAAGGGCAGATGTCTTTTAGTGATGTGTGGCATTTTTTTATGATATATCCTAGAACCTTTATTCTGATCTTTTCAAATCACATGGAGAAAATAGTGCATCTAGGTTAGAGATGGGCAAATAGTTATAACCTTCATTTGAGGCATTAAACCTTTGTTTAGGAACAAAGATTTTGTTAGGCTGAAGTATTATGGTTTGAATTTTAAATTATGAAAGCGCTGAAGTCAAGGATAAACTAAAGCAAGTACATTTCTTTGCTCCACTTTTGACTTGGCTCACATAATAGACACCCAAGGTGGTGATTCACAGACTTCTAGGTGGAAATGGCTACTTTCAGGGTCTCAGCATTTGAGGAAAAACATCATTGTTCTTGACTGTCAAGTGTTTTAGAGCAGAGACATGGCAGTTTTACTGGTTAATGTGATTTGCTGGAGCAGCTGCAAGTTGCTGCGTGTGCCTTGCTGACCATCAGACGAGGACCACAGGCCTAGCACATGAGCAGCTCTGGGGACGGAGGGAGGTCTTGCATGGTTCTCTTTAAAAATGAAGATGTAGCTAATACAGCGTATATTCAAGCACTTCTCTCTGCCAGTGCCTTTGTCTCTTCAGATCCTCAATTTCAGTGGGTTTCTTTAATCCTCTCTTTATTTGTGAAATTACTTAGTGCATCTCAGAGATGGAATTAGTGATTATCCTTTTTTTATTTTAGTTCTCTTTGTATTTTATGCCCAAAGAAATTATTCCAATAGCTAGGAAATGTTTAACAAGTGCATGCCCATGCCTGCAGTTAGCCTTTGACAAATGATATGTACCTTTATTTTTTTCCTCTCACTTCATTGTGCTTGGGCTGGCTGTTTCATCTGATGTTATTCTGCTTGCAGAGGCAGCTCTGCTCCTGTTGCTGCACCTATTTCTAAGGCCAAACATCTTTTTCTTTGTCTTCACTTACTGTATATCTTAGCTCTGACCTTAACACCCTGAATCAGATGCATAATTGTATCTCATTGCTTAAATCACCAATCTGTTATCTACAAAGGCTTTTTTTTTTGCCATGACAAGACCTTTTATTATCAGCCATTATCTAATAAGAAAAATCTTGACCAAATAACCTGAAAAAGGGGTGAGCTAAAATTTGCGTAGGGAGTACCCATAAATTAAGCTGTGTTATATTTAAAGCAGGACATTGCAAAGTAAAATTTGTTCCAAATCTTCCCTCGTTCATTCTGAGAATGTCTATGCCAAGGTTCCTGTAACTTTTATTCTGTTCCTCTTCACTTATGAAGCTCAATGTGAACCCAAAATTAGCAAAGGCCACGTTTTCTCTCTTCCTTTCATCTTTTCAGGCTGAAAGGATGTCTGTGTATCCATACATCATTATGTGTGATATATGCATGTGAATGTTATATATAACACAAATGAGATTGTGCCTGTTAGATTGATTTTTTTTTTTAAACCACTGTTTTACTAATGTGCCATTCTGACAGATGAAAGGTAACTACTGAAGTATTAAACACTATTACTTAAAAAAGAATATCCTAGTCCTGTAACACAATGCCACATAAGGTAAGGAAATGTTTCCATGCATACGTGGAGAAAGTTTCTGACCTATTCCAGGTTTTTTGAGTTTACCTCCCTCTGCCTGTTTCAGACAAAGGGTGCGTGTTGGCGTCACTCAGAAGCAAACAGAAATGGAATAAAACGTTTGGAAGAAGCTTAGCAAGTTTGCTTGACTTGGGTTCCTTTTCATGAAGCATTCAGGACAAGAAATATTTTCTGACGTTGTGTTTATCATTTATCTATATAACATAACATGAGCAGATTGATTCTATGTGTCCAAAATATGCGAGTGATTGTGATATTACTTTTGCAGAGAGCTCGCTCAGTATTGGCCAGTCAAAAAGGAATATTTATGCTCAATTTGGCTGAATTAAATTTTTGTTTCTTCTATATGGATTTTAAGCTATCTCATCACCACATACAATAGGATAGACTGGGTTGGAAATAGAAATACCTTTGTGTTTCAAAACTTTTTTGGATATGGCTGGTGGAGACACACATATACTGTTCCTGCGCAGTCGTGGCAGTTCCAACCATGACCGACCTACTGCCTCTCTAATTTTGGAGGTAGCTTTCTTAGTAAAGACTTTCCTCCAGGCTTGCAACAATATCAAACTCCTATCAATTAATATCTAAGCAATGTCTAAACAGTCTTGTAGGCATGAAACACCTTGGAGCTTTGTGTGCACTGTGCTACTTTTAGTCCAGTACTATTTGTTGGACTGTTTGTGGTGGTCGTGTTGAAAGTAAAAATACTGGTATTTTTATGAACAGTGCCCTTTCCTTTGAAATAATGTTAGTAGATGTACGTGTACTCTGTGTGTGAGAGAAGTGTTTATGGCAAATGAGGGGAAAAAAAGGTGCTGGTGAAATTTTACCTTGCAGACGTCATAGCACCATATCATTGTTTTCTGTTAGATTTAGCTGTGACTGTAGCAGAGATAATAAGTTGCATTTACACTTCATGCTTGGCACGTATCCATCCCCAAATACTTTAGCCATGCTTGACGCATGCACAGTTAGTTAACTTTTGTATAATTGTTTTGGTCAAACTGTTGTAGACACTACAGATCTAGAGGAAGAAGCTTAAAAATACAAAATAATGTACCTGGAAGCGGGGGGAAACATGCATGACCATTATTGTATGTTGCATGGTTTATTCTACTGTTAGTAGATGTTAACTTACCTTAGATCAGTATTAGAAAATAATTTTAGTCAAGGGTCTGGGTGAAGGTTTTCAAGTATGTTAAATTCACTGAAGTCCACTGCAATCTTACCTTGATTTCATAAGAAATGGATAGAGTAGCGCTCTGAAGTTACTGAAACTACTTCTCTTCATGTTTTTATGGTCAATGGGGAATATGGTGTTTTTCAGAAATTACCTCGTGGCTGTGAAAGTAATGCTCTCTGAGATGTTGCAGCTGGACATCAGTTCTGCAGTGTCTTTTGTGGGGCTGGGATCTTCTACATTCTCCATTGTATACTCTGTGTAGATCTGAAGATTTCTGCCCCTTCCTCATCCTAACCTTAGGCCTTGGAGTAGTAAGTAAGATGGGGAGACAGCAGGGTGCGTAAAGGAGATAAATGGATTTGCTGAAATCTCAAAATGGATTTCAACAAATCTGAGTTTTAATTTGTTGGAGTAGGGGAAGGAAATCTACTTCATTTTTTGGTGTGGTTGATAGTTTGAGCTTTTTATTATCTAAGCGGGTGCTAGTTTCTCCCATTCCTGTTGTCAGGCTCCCCTACGTGTACATGGTAAAGCTGCAGTAAGTGAGCTGAGACACACGTATGAATGGGCACCCAGTCTCAATGATAAATATGTGGTTTGTGTCGTAATAGATATTATTCCTGCTAAATAAGCTTGAAGATCACAACTCTGACCTCTGGATAAACTACCTCAAATACTTGCACAGAATTGGCTTACGCTATGAGCCATTATGGAAGTGGAATCATTTCTCCACTTTACAACAAATTTGCTACAGATCATTATTGAGGTCAATGACTTGAAAGTTTGAAAAAGTATCCCCAGAGCTATTTGAACTGTCTGTCTCTCTAAGGGACAATTAAATTAGTTTTTAAAATATTTATGTAACTGTCAGTAATGAAAATGGAGGATTATAAAAGGAAATTCAGTGACCAAACAGAAAGTCAAGGAAAGGAATATCTTTGTGGAGATAGATGTAAGAAATAAGCACTAGTGAGTAAATGACTTGCATTCCCCTTGTTCCCCAGTACACTATAACCATAATATTCATGGTATCATCCAGAAGCAGTTCTGGCACTTTTACTCAATTGATGAATATACTGCTGTCCGTTTGCGCGCTTGGACGTGTCCAGGAGTTGAGTGAGTATTCAGAATAAAATTGCTTTTTTCTGGGAGGCAGTAGAAAATGGAGGTGATTTTTCATATTAGCACATTTGTATGCTCCCCTGATAAGAATGGGGGGTGGGGTGTTCGGGATTACATAAAAGCCTGATTCCTTAGTGCTGTCTTGTCTACCTTTTCTAAAATAAGACTATTTTAGTTTTATTTTTCAAAGGGGGGGGGAAATCACCTCAGTAAAGCATAGCAGAACTATGATGACCTAACACAGTAGCGTGGTTCATTAACAGAGGCTCAAAGTACTCCTATTTTGGTATCAGCTCTCAGTAATATATTGGAATCTGTAAAAGCAGATAAGATTTATTATTTAATAATATGACCTTATCCTTTCCAGTGGCATATGAAAGATGTTTGAGAAAGCCTTGTTCAGTGTTGATTTTTTTCCTACATGCATAAAAAGCCAACTGAAGTTTTAACTGTATGGAGTAGCTGCTTCTTTTGTGGTGATGGGGGAGGTGTTCCTGTGGCCATGAGGTTTTTCCCTATGAAATCTGCCTAGATTTTGAATTACAGTTGTTATGAGCCTCATGCGGACAAAAATTAATGTGATCTTTTGCAGACTACAGTGCAATGATCTCCCACTCTATAATTCATGAATATTTTTCACATAATCACAGAATAGCTGAGGTTGGACAGGGCCTCTGGAGATCGTTTTGTCCAACCTCTCTACTCAAAGCATGGCCACCTGGAGCAGGTTGCACAGGACCATGTCCAGTTGGGGTTTGAATATCTTGAAAGATGGAGACCCCACAACCTTGCTGGGCAACATGTTTTGGTGTTTGACCACCCTCACAGTAAGTAAGTCTTATTGTAGTAGGTAACCAGTGAATTTTTATGCAAAGTTGACATTTTTTAAGATGTGAATCTAGGATGGGAAGACAATGTAGACTTTATTAAAGAAAAAAAGGCATTTATAAATAACTCTTCAGAGCTGTATAACATCTCCACTGTCGAAACTACCTCCAGCTGAAATCTGTGAAAAGCCTACTGTCGCCTTAAGTGAGATCAGGAGTCTTGAGCCTGTGGAGATAACTGAGTCACTGTAGTTTTGGGGGGTGTGAATCAGGATACCTACTTCAGCACAGTGTCATTTAATTTAGAAAGTGGTTTGTGGTGGGTTTTTTTGTTGTGGTTTTTTTTTCCTTTCCACTGATGAGGCAGATTCATTTTATTTGTCAAAATTGCATTGAAAGAAGAAATCATCAAAGCAGTTCTTCCTGAGAAACTTTCGTTTCAGATGAGCAACCCATGTCTTGCTTTTCAAGTCCTATGTCAGTGTGTATTCCAGATGCTGTTTGGGACAGAACGATCAACCACAGGTTATTTTGTCATGGAACGAGTTAACTGATTTCTGATGCAAAGCTTATGAGGACCACAGACTACCGAGAATCATTTCTGTTTATTAGAATGAATCCTTGAGGTTGTTCGCAGCTTATCGAAGCAAAGATCTTAATTAGGATAAATTCCAGGTCTTAAAGAAATTGATTGTGATAGCTTAGGAAATGGGGAAAGATCTGAAGAGTGTGCTGTTCTTAGCATTGCCAGTGCTGAAATTTTGATTGAATTAAGAGTTTTAATGGCACTTTTTTGTGGACAAGAGAGAAATATTCTGTTATGTATTGGTTAAAGAATTCTACTTTTTTTTTTCTTTTTAAAGGCTTAATCTGTTAAAGGCAGCCAGAGAAGTGTGCATTATTTAAAAACTCCTGCATTCCTCATTTACATCAATCCAAGGCTTTCCAGTTACAGTGGTGCTGTAAATCCACACATGCATGGATTTTTTTTGTATGGATGAGATTTATATTATAGATAGACAGAAGCACATTTAATTTAGAATTATAGTGAGACTTGTGCAATATACAGAAATAATCCAGTTCAGGTTTCTGCTTTACATTTAAAATTACTGTGTATAATGACTTTTGTCAGTTTGCTGCCATTTTATTTAGCCTAACTTTGATCCTCAGAGAGGGGGACAGAGGGAATCAAGCTACCAAATGATAGGCAGTACTGCCAGGTTTTCCAGAAACATTAGGTTAGCTGTTAGTCTTTCACTACAAGAAACTAAATCTTCTTTTGATCAGAAGAGAAAATTAATTCAGTAATGTCAGCCTGAGTCCAAGCTGGCATTTGTCGACATTGCAGAACCACCACCTAGTTTGACAGTTTTTGCCTGCCTGATTTGAGAGCAATTTAGAACTGAAATAACGGGTGTACTTTAGATCAAGATTTATATGTACAAGCAAGGCTCTACAAAGAGTTCGCCCATCGCTGCTGGCACTCTGCCTAGGGCTGTGTAGGAATTGCCCTTACAGATCAGAGCGGGAGTCCATCTAACTCAAAGTTTGCTGCCTGACAGCTTCTTCAGAAGAGCAAGGAAAAAAACCCGTGGCATGCAGTTAAGGGATATCCGGCCCCTTACCTACTGTTAATCCCTCATTAGCAGAGGCTAGCTTTAACTCTCACGTAAGAAAGGCATGGCATCTCTTCTGGAATGCTTATAATGCCAGATATCCTGCTTTCAAATTTATTATTTGATATTTTTGTTTACTGTTTGTCTGTTATTTTCAATTTCATTCTTAGAGTTCATTCCATGGTTAATTCTGTGTTACATAAAAACCAACCAAGCACCGATTCCTTTTGCATTTTCAACTGTTTTTCAATTTCATTCACTGCCACATTGATCTCTGAGAGCAACTAGAAATTCCTAGTGTATGTTTATGTAATTTATTCTTATATCATCTTGCAATTTATGTGCTTTCATCTTTCTCTGTGCCTCCCGTGCTGTCCAGCAGTATGGTGATGAGAGAGGGGTCATACTAGATAGGAGCAGTGAAAACAATTTCTGCTCTGGTATGCAACTTAAATCACATATGCAAGTCAAAAACAACAGCAGGACTTGCTTGCAGGCACATCTCTAAGGCAAGAAACTTCTTGTACTCGTTCAGTTTAGACCATTCTGCCTATTCCCTGCATTGTATGTTGTTGTGTGTGCTGGTTTTGAGATGCAAACATACAAACCTTTCCTGCATAGTACCACCTCCCGTGCACAGGCATGGGACAAGGCTATCGCATGTACATTTTCTAGTCGCAGAATAGATGTGTGCCTGATACATGGATTTTTCTTTTAAGTGGTATCTTTCTCATCAACAGTGTATTACTACTGGTTACTATTGACAAGGGAAAAGGTGAGGAGTGGAGAGTGTTTCTGTTACTGTTATGAAAGTACAGTCAGTCAGCTGCTATAATTATTTTATACTGTAAAGCACCTATGTTGTCTAGCTTCGCTGTTACTTTCTTATAGCTCAGTTTGATTTATGGAACATACATTAGTATGAACATAAATATTTTTTCTTTTTG
Source organism: Gorsachius goisagi (assembly GCA_018403395.1). Classification (NCBI taxonomy): domain Eukaryota; kingdom Metazoa; phylum Chordata; class Aves; order Pelecaniformes; family Ardeidae; genus Gorsachius; species Gorsachius goisagi. Next base: position 121,718 of record BOSO01016564.1, read on the forward strand.
AGTTGGACATTCCTGCTTACCCCAACTTGCCACTATTAAATTCTGCAATATCCTTTGCAGGCATCTTCCAAGAGTCCAGCCTGTGGTGGCCAGCTATATTTTGTTCTCATTAAAGGTGTTAAAATGATGAAAGAGCCTATTCTTGAGCTCTGCCCTGGGTGTGTTTCAGCACATGTAATGCTTCTCTGGGTCTTTCTCCTCTTCTATAAAAAAATGGAGGGGAAATAACAGTGTACGGAACAGTTTACTGAGGGTTTGGGGTTTTTTAACAGCTGTTTGTCCTGCCTACACTGCACCTGAGTGACCATGCAGTAAAGGCAAAAGGATAACCTGGAAAACTTGAAAGCTTTAAAAATAGTTGAGAGAGGAAAAGGCTTTTGCATCTGGAACAGAAGAGAAGGACAGACTTAGCAGACACGTTTCCAGCTTCCTCATCGGCAGTAACAGCACGCTGCTGCTAAACCAGCTTGGTTCTTTATTATTTACCGTTTAGAAGTTATTTTGAAAGACCTTCATAATAACAGTCCCATTTCATTTCTGTCTTTTCTATAACCACTTTTTTCTCCACCACTTCATTTTCAGCTCCAGAATTCCAATTGCGTGGCACAGAGAGAACTGCTGTTAGTTGCTGGCTTATGGTGGAATACATTTATGCTCGGTAGCAAAAGTACATTGTGTGTAGATCTTAGGTGATATATTTTATCTCGCATGTGGATTTTGAATATGTTGTTTTTAAGAATGAATGGAGAGCGAGCGAGCTGAATGTGGCATTAGGAGGATGTAACAGCTCGGCCAAATCTATCACTGACTTTTCGAAGTGACAGAGGCAACACTGAGGCAATCAGTGCAACTGTCTGCTGTGCCTGCCAAGTACCTAAGAGTTATATTATGTGCCAAAAATACTTTCCACAGCTTGCCATGTATTTACTGCAATGACTTGAGTCAAATGCGGGTGCTGGAGGAAAATACCAAAGAGTAAGAAAACCAGTTTGGTAGTTCAGTGTGAAGCTGCCACTTAGGAAAGGATCAAATTATATTGATGGACCCTCTGTTTATGGTGGTTTTGAGCCTTTAAAAATATTAAATGGGAGATTAATGGTTTTCTGGCTTGACCACCTTCTACTTCAATGTGAACTCTCAGCTCTTCTCATCCTGATCGTTCGGTCTCTTGTTGACACTTCTTTACCATTTTCAGGAATTTGACTTTCTCTTTTCTTATATTACTTTCCCCATACTCCTTACAGCTGATTCTGTTTGGCTAAAAATAGTATTAAAAATACCCTTATCCAGTCCTGATGTTGCCTTTCCTACTGAAAATGATTGAGGAAATATTTTCCCTTTCTATTCCTGGGCACCTTCCCCAGAGATTTATTACAGCCTGGGTTTAGTTTTGGCTGTAGTACAGAAAGAGCTTTCTTCAGTGTTTTATGATCTCGCTCACCTTTCTGGTTATGACTGTCCCCTGTTTCCTCCCCCTTCTACTTGCCTTTTGAAAATAGGAGCTGTCACTTTCTCCAATATCGCTGCCTCAGCAATTTCTGGTAGATTTGCTTGTTTTCTTTTGCCATACTGGTGCTAGCCAAGAAATCAACGTGTTTTCCCCTTTTCTAGCAGCTGTCCTTCTACTTATAACTCTTGGCAGGGAGAAACTTGTCCCAAATGTGAATATTCCTGGACCTGTAAACTTCCTTTCCCCATCTCTTTGCCAGAGGGGCCCAGCATGACATCTGCATAGGGATGCTCTTCACGCACTTAGCACTTGGTACCAGCAGTCCCCAGCCTAAGCCTGGCAGCTCGTGGGGAGGCTGTGCCTGGGCTCTGGAGACCCGTCCAACATGTGCAGAGTGGTGGGTGCTCCAGGCTCTGCCTGTTTGTCCTCAATAAGAGGAGCTGTGACAGCTCCTGTGGGATTTGAGGTCTCTCCACCTGTCCCTGCTCTCAGGCATCTTTGGCACCATCCAGGATTTGCAAGTGAAGGCAAAATGAAGTTGATTTGGTTACAGTAAGAGTTAAATACTTGGTAGGAGAATGGAAGTAAAGTTGCAAGAGGACATTAACGTGATGTGCTGTTGCTGTCAGCTCAGTAACTAGCAAGTCCCTTCCAGGCCCTTGAGGGTGTCCTGCTGCTTTGCTGGCTGCGCCTACATCCAGGCACGTCCCCGCTGCCAAACCGTGGGCTGAAGGGCTTGCAGTGTCCGTGTTGCTTGCGAGGGACCCCCAGCTGTCATCTAATCAAACCACCAGCTCTGAGCAGGTCCCATTAAAGCAGAGAACATAATTTAACAAGCAAGAGTTGTATAAACAGCTGATTAATATCACTCCCTTGGCAATGCATAGAGTTTAAGAGTGACAGTTAACCAGAACAAATGATGGGGCTGGGAGAAGGGATTTTGACCAGCATAACACTCCCTTCGTCCAGGGGACACTGCTGGAGAACAGATGAGAAACAAGTTGGAGGGGACAAAAGATCAGGAGAGTGTTAGGACAACTCACTAAACTGGAAAATCAAAAACAAACTCTTGTTTGTGTTTTGTGCATTATATACTGTGTGCTAAAAAAAATGGAGGGGAAGATACAAATTAAGACCTCTTCCCGCTTTTTCTTATTGCTTAAATTTGCAGGATTTCATAAAATTGAAAAAACACTGTTTGATCTTTGTGTCCACACATCACAGTCTTATCTGTATCATAACATCAGGGCCATATCATAACTGGGGATTGGGTTTGCTCTGTTCCCAGGCATCTGCAGAGTGCACATGATCTGGTACCAGTGCTTTTGTAAACAAAGCTTTGTGAGTGAAACCAACTGCACCGCGCTTTCTAAATACACCTAGGGAATTGTGGAAGGAAATTATATTTGAATCCATTGATTCATTGTCATGTAATATAGAACCTGTTTGGGTTTGAGCTTATTGTTTATTATAGAAACATACAGGTAGTGTGTAAGATATAAACACTGTGAATTCAGTATAAACACAGGTAAGACCTTGTCTAAACTACTGAAAAAGAATGACGTGATATTAGGAAATGAAGAAGTTCAGCCCACAAAATAACAGCTGCAAAGTTTTTATCTTTAATGTCTACGGTTGCAGTGAAAATGAAATCTTTGAGCAAGGAAACAATTTCAATTAACTGTGCTTGGTGTTCGGCAAAGAGTAACTGATTTGAATGAAATACCTGAAAATTACTAATAGTCTCCTTCAGATCTCACATAGGGAAAAGAAATACTGCTGCTGCAGTGAAAGGCACTCCTAAGTACAAGGTAAGGTACCGAGGAAATATTCTCCAGTAGGGCTTGGGATCCCTTCTCCTGCTGAGCTGTGGGCGAGGGAAGTGTTCTAGCAGCCAGTTCTTCCATCTGTACTACAGCAGGCTGGCAGCCAGGGGTAGAGCTTGATCAACAGCCTCAAGGGGATATGGCTTACCAGCCAATGAGTAATCTGTTTGGCCGTTTTGTGCTTTGTGGATTGAATTTTTTTTCTTTTTCTTTCTTTTTTTTTTTTTTAACTGGAAATTGCCAAAATAACAGCCCACCTGCCAGCAGTGCAGCCTTTGCCAAATAATTTGTGCTGGCATCCAAATTATCTGGAAAGTCCAATTCAAAAAACAGAGCTGCAGGCAGGAGGAGAGGAGCATCGAAGACATTTTGAAACTGTTTCACTGACAGGAAAAGACTTTTTTTAACAAAGGAATACAATTCCATTTGATTTCTGCATCCCAGAAATGCGTAGTAGTTTCCTGCATAGCGTATGGCCTGCTGCGGGGGTGCAAAGCAGTGATTTAAGCAATCTGAGCCAAATGAGGCTTTGGTGGAAGTCCTCCATGCAAAAATCCGTGTACTTGCAGGCACACGAAGAGTGGATTGGATGGCTTGGTAGGCGGCCTGCCTTCCTCCGGATTCTGTCTGTCCCCCAGCTGTACAGGCAGCAGGTTTCCACAGCATGCCAAGCTTGCGTTTACTGAGACACGGTGTAGCTTAGAGTTGTATTAATTACCAAGAGAGCAGATTGAGTTCTAGATGAATTGAGCATTTTTTCCAGCCAGATGAGCTAAGAAATTGGGGTAATGAGAACATGGATGTAGAGAGAGAAGTAAGAAATTACATGGAAGATGGCAGCTGTAGCATCATCCAGCCAGTGTGTGCCACATCTCTTCTGGAAAGCAGGAGAACCCAGGAGGCCAAGGACTGGAAAGCTTTGGCTTCAGCAGTGAAGGGAGTTCGGTCCTGTGCTGTCTTTAAACGTGAGGAATTTTGTTCTGGTGGTCCCATGAGACCAGAGCGCTTTTTAGAGGAGATATCTTCTAGCAAATCATATACAGTGGATGCCCTGTAGTAAGCAATACAACTGGTGTCTTGTATTTCATTGTTTATCCCTTTACATCAAAGCACTAGCTCAAGGAACATTTCCCACCTATAGAAGAGAGAGGATGATGGCAACCAAGAAAGGTGAAGTGTTCAGGCAGACATGTGAATTGGCATCAAGTGCTCCTGAACTGAGTGGTGCTTTGGCTTTCAGGTGAAAAATCTTCAGGTTCTTGTGCCCGTGTGCTTTGGTACTAGTAGTCTACAGACTACTAACTGCATTTTAAACATCTTCTGGTCCTGTTTACTTTGGGCAGAGCCAAAGACCTTCTGCAGCTAGCAAGACCTAGCCTTTGGTACGTGACGTTTTCCAAATAAATGTTTAAGGCTCACCCTGTAGCAAACCTTCTTTGGCACACAAACAAAGTTTTACACCCCAGCTTGTACTAGCTTGGCAAAGTATACAATCTTGTGCAGTCGGGCTTAGCAAAACATTGTCTTCAGACTCAGCAAAGTATTTAAGTATGCATTTAACTTCATTGCGATTTAGCAAATCACCTAAGAACCTTAATGCTTTGCTCAGCGGTGGTCTGTAGCGCGGGAATTTAAGTCATTTTCACAATCAGAGCTCGTGTTGTTTCTTACCAAAAGAAGAAAAATACCAACAGCAACTTCTGTTAATCCACAGTTACTCAGTTGCTACAGTAAATATAGCCATTTCATAAGACTGATTACAAGAATACTGTAGTTGATAAAACATCTTATACTTTAAATATGGGGAGCAAATAAGATATATTCAAAAGGGGCATTTACTTCTGCAAAAATAGCGGGGTTTGGGTTGCAGTGATTACTGTGTTCTTTTCCTCATTGCATTGCTGGCCAACATAATTATTGTTATACCAAAGGAGAATTGTCTAAAAGAAGATATATTATTATATGTTGATTTTGGCGAACAAAGTTGTTTTTAATGATTTCTTTTGTTTGCATGAATTTATGGAGTGTGCTTTACCAACATTTCCAATTGCACTCTGTAGTGGGTAGTTTTCTTTCAGTGTGTTTCATTTGTATGTCGGCATTGCTTACAAATAGTATATCTTGTGCCTTACTACTCATTATAGGATCGTTTTTAAGATTTGGCGTTTTCATTACTTTTTTTTGTATGTGTTTTTTTTCTCTTCCATTTGGCATAATTACATGCTCGTGTTTATTACCTGCATAAGTCAGCTAAGCATTTCTTTGCGTGAATGATAATCTTCCTCAATTCTTCACCCACTAAGTGTGAAGTTAATGGTGTTGCTAACTGGTTTCTGTGAGGCTGCGTGCTGGAGAACATTTTGCATTAGCAGGGTAATTGAAACTGTAGCTAATGTATTGGTCAGAGTTGGTAAGCTTTCTAAAGGCTTTCTTGCAGTGATCCTATAGAGAGGTCCTGTGGCAATTATCTTAAAGAATAGACCATGTATGTAGTGAGCTATTCAGGCTAGAAATTCAATGCTTTACATGCTATTTGGGGTACCGATTCCATCACTGCCTCTCTTGAACGTTGGAAGGACTAGTGGTGGAGTAAGGTCTTACTCAAAATAAAAGGCACTGTAATTTGGTTTTGTCCTGTTATGAATGGGGTTTATGCTTCAATGTATAGGTCATGCGTGCAGCCTGTGGATATACTTTGGGTTTCATCTTTCTGCAACTAGCGTAATTTTCTTAGTTTGTTACATATAAAAGTTTTCAGCTCAACAGTACTGAAAGTCCTTACGTTTAATTTTTACCCAACTGTTTTTAAATTTAAGGGATAAGTTTGCTGCTGCATTACTAAGGATGAATTTGGCTTTCTGTATAACATCTGTGTTCTCTCGGACTCCCTCCTTTAGCTGCCTACATAAGCCGGTTGTCTGAAATTTTACATAGCTTTGAGTTTTTCTCCTTGGGGAAGCTGGGAAAAATGAGAAAAAGGTGCAATCTGTCCCTCTTAAAGTTAGCAGCAAAACTCTTGTTGTAATAGCGCAGTATCATTCTAACCTCTGTGCTGATTCTTTCAGAAGATAGGGCAAATTGGTTGACATAGAGATTGCAAATTGTTTTGATAGATTTTATAAACTAAACCCTCATTCATTATATGAGCCTGAATCGCTGGAGGCAGCAGTGTGGAAAAAAATTGGATGTTCTCTTCAACTTTTCTTTAAGAACAAACCTCAAACCAAGGAAACCTGTGGAATGAAATTGATGCCTGTTCAACTGTCTTGTTTTGGGCCTTTACACCAGACCTCTGCCATGTGAACAACTAGAATAACCCACAGGCTGGTGGGTAGGGAGAGGATGGGAGGGGAGTCTCAGACATGGAGGTAGGAAAATGGGGAGAAACAATGAACTTGGATAGTTCCCTGCCAACACTGGGGGCTTTGTTCTGTTTAGTTTGGGGTTTCTCTAAGCTCTATCTGTTGAAGTTTTTAAAGCAAGACGCAGCGTCTTTCCAGAAATGACTTCCAGTGAGCTACGATTACTGAGTACATCATAAATATTACTCAAAAAAGTACTATGGATGTGTTGCAGCATGGTCAGAATTCATTATTATAGTGGTTACTTCTGGGTTTGGACTGCTGTAAACTTTATAAAAGTCATTTGCCTTGCAGGAGTGGAAAAAGGAAGAAATTCAACTGTGTGGTTACTTTAGCAACTATGGTTTTCCCCATAGTTTATTTTATGCTGTGGATGCTGTATGGAACAGTGCCCAAAGTATCTCAGTGCTTCCTTTTGGTGTCCTATGTGCATATGGAACTGAGGCGTGACGGAGCAGGCTCTGGGGAGCTTTGCACAGAGAAACCTCAAGGATTGTGAAGGTGCCTGCTCCTGTTTTGTCAGAGGAGCGTACAGAATCATTGTGGCAATTGTGATGCTAATCCAGCTCTTCAGCGTGCTAGCATGTTTTGCTTAACTTAATAAACAAAGAGTAATGATGTCAGGCACATGCAGCTAGTTCTCAGTGATAAAGAAAATAGAAACTTCTAGCCCCTGTGTGTTGCCAGGAGGAAAGAGAATCAGCGTTACCTGTGCATGGGTGGAGGCAGAGCCACACAGCATCATGTGAGGATGTGAAGGCTTTCCATTCTCTCCACAACCTTTCTCCATAGTCTGAATCAGAAAAGAAGACAGTCACACTAGGAACAGGCATTGGTAACAGTACAGATTCCAGAATACTACGTTCTGAGTAAGGACCAAACGATTAGAAGTCCGACAACTTCTGCCCCATAGAAAGGAATCAATATTTTCAATCAACCAGCAATAGCCTCAAGTAATCCCCTTAAACTTTCTCCTTGCCACAAAGAGCTAGCACCTAACAAGGCCAGAGCGCTCTCAGTACCTCTAGAAGGATACTGAATATGACTTTGTCATGACCGTGACAAATTTAGTCCTAATCCCATTAACCTTCTCCACAGTCTGGATTGATGTCTGCCAGACAAATTGTCACAGTCATAGGCTGACCCTGAATGGAGGATTTTGATAGACACTTGTATGTATTATAGTAAGAGTAATGAAAGATTTCTTTGTCATCACTGGAGTTCCCAGTTGGACCTCCAAGTACTTGTTTTCAGGATTTCCCCTCTCCCTTTATAAATATCTGCTTTTGTGAAGTCCCTTAGGAAGAGCTGACAAAATGAGCAACAAGTAGTTATTAATTAACTGCTTTTCTTGATGGTGAATGCACATACCACTGGCACTGTATCTTTTCTCTGTCAGTTCCTGCAAAAGAGAAGTTTGTCTTTGTTAGGCTTAGCAAAGTTCCTTTGACATGTAATTTCCACATTTCATTGAGACAACACCTCAGATCTGGGCTTGGGATGGGAAAACTAAGATTTGGAGTTGTTTTCACAGTTCTGGTGAAATACGGTCTTTCACTTTATTGCGGTAGCTTGTCCCGTCAAGGTCAAGAAAGCTTACTGCTTGCTGGTTGTTAGCATATCAACTTGCAGCAGAGCTGAAAGGTAATCTTGCAGCTCAATGGGGATTTTACAAGATATTTACAGTATTTTAAGGCAGTTATCAGGAAGAAGTATATGTTTAAAAGAGAGAGGTGTTCAGGGACAAAAATTGGAAAAGGTAAAATACATAGAATCATAGAATGTTTTGGGTTGGAAGGGACCCCTAGAGGTCATCTAGTCCAACCCCCCTGCAGGGAGCATCTGTGCTCCTTAACTAGGTGCTATTTAATTTTCTTTAACTAGTTGTCTTCATCAAATTCAGTATTCTTTTTTTTTTTTTTTTTTTGGAGGGGAGAGGTAGGAATACTCAGACACAGCACTATTGGTAGGGCAACATGAAGTTTAAGACCTCAAAGTCCAGAATTTCCATCCATTCTTCACTATTCATTTTGGCTTCCATTCTGTGTCAACTTTTCTTCATTCTCACAGGCATCTTTTTGAAGAGCTAATTTTATTCCTAGATGTAGAAAAAAAGCAGCTGGGATTGTATCTGCTGGCAGATCTTGCATTAGTAAGGGTGTTTTTCTGCTGCAGAACGTTACTGGTGCAGTCAGGTACCTGAGAAGCCGCAGCCAGCCACATGTTCTGCTGTACGCTCAAAAACCCCCAACCTTGAAGCAATTATCCAGTGAGGGCTTTACAGGTTGTGCACCGATTCTTACTTTCTGCAGTTAATAAGTATGCTAACCGAATCACCAATCCTGCATCCAGTGTGGGTATTAATGAATATGTTGTCTCCTAAGATGAATTAGGGTGGCAGTCTAAAAAGATCCCGGCAGAATACTGTAAGTTAAAGTCGATACAAAAAGAACGGATACTTATGGGTATGCACACTATTGTCTTTCTGCTGTAAACTTTCCAGCCTGAGTAAACTGTACATTTTTATTAATTATGCTACATCTACCTTGTATTTAACTTCGTTGTTTTATTAACCAAAGCTTTGCTGATATTTAAGGAAAACCTAATAGCTGATTGTATCCTTACTTGATACGATCTTTGTTGTGAAATTATGTATCTTACAGATCTCTGGTATTGTTGAACATATACATAAGGTGAAAAATGTGTTATATTAGAAGCATGGTTTTATACACACACACATATATGTATATAAAAATAACAATATATAAAATTTTTAATAATAGAACATATAATTGTTATTTTATATAGAAATGTATATGAATTCATTAATAATGACCAGTGGTATACTGATAAATTACGTCAGAGCAAGATGTATCGTAACTGTTTTCTTGCTAATATGATATATAACAGTTAAATAAGAACTATATATTATATTATTAGCAGTGATATATAATCAACAACTATAATATAAAATAGCAATTATATTATTAACAATGATATGTAATTGTGATTATATATAGGGACACTTCAGAAGAAAAGAACAGAAATTTATTTTTGCAAGATGAAGGCTGGAAAAGGCAAATGTTTGATGTTTATGCTGAGTTAATTTGAAAGCTTCTGGTTAGAGTTGAGGCTTTGTGATCACTAATAATTTCTTCCAGTACTGAGTCTTTTTGTTATTGGTGTCCTTCTTCATGTTTTTTCATCTTTGTCAAACACGCTTCTGACTTTACTTGAAAACTTTTTTAATCCTTTTAATTTTTTAAAGATGCTCCTTTATTTTCTGTTTCTTTCTTCAACTACTTTCTGGAAGAGCATAACGAGTATGGAGTTGGATTCTCCACTGTGCAGATTGCATGGTATCTCCCCCTTACTTTTAAGGTGACTATTGAAATAATACACAGTTAAGGTCTTCTGCAGAGACACCCCTCTCCCCCCAAGTTCAAAAAGCTTGCTGTTTCACTAAAAAAAAGTTGGGATATTTCAGAAAAGGATTTTGGAAGCCTTCATCTCTTACCCGTTGGAGGTATAAGGAATTGTTCGATGTGTTTTCAGTAGGCAGAGATTGGGAATGGAAAGGCTGATATACTAGCAGATTAGTCAGAGTTGCACTAAGAATACAAAACAAGTTTGTTTTTCCCAGTTAAAATCTCAGATATGATACTTTCAGCAAGGGGAAAGACTAGTCTACAGCAATCTGTTACAGTTAAAGACATGTGGGATCTTGACAGCCAATATCACAGTCACTCAAAAAGTTACCCTGGTAACTATAAATTCCTTCCAAAAGATGTCCAGTCTCTCTATGGATCAGCTGGGGAAATAGGGTCTCGTTTTGAGGTTCCCTTTTCAAACAGTTCAGGCAAATCCCAGGCTCTAAACTGCAATTGTATACATTTTTAAGCCTTTGCTGGGCTCCTGTCCTAGTACTTATTTTGGTATCTTTTTAGCTGCCTGTTTCCTAGCTTTACAGTTAACTATGAGCTTCAGCAAGCAAACCACAATAACAACTCTCTTGCTTGTTAGTCATGTCCATCCTGCACCCTTTGCAGACAAGAGGAATACATGCGTCACTTTCCCATTTTGTATAATGAGGTTTTTCTGTCAGCATATTCACCACCAGACACCCCTCTGGCTGGTACAGCTGCAATCTGTGTGGGCTGGCACACAAGGGCTTTGTCATAAGATCTCTGGTGTGTGGGTCTTGCTTCCAGGAAAATGACGTATGGGGTCTTTTTTCCCTCCCTGTAATTAAATTAGCCCATGATGATGATTGCGTTATTGGCCTGAATGAAGAAAATCCATCTTGTAGCAGGTTGGTAAGTTAGCAGCAAGCATTTCTGTTGTCCTAGGTATGAACCAGAAAAAAACCCTCATGAATTTTGGCCAGCAGTATACTGGCAAATTAAGTCAGAGCAAGCTTTGGTCTAACCGTTTTCTTGCTAACATCCAAAGGGCAATGACACAGTTGGTAGAAGAAAGGTAACTCATGTAATCATCTTTAGAGAAGGGACAACTTAGATTAAACTACCTAAAAATAGCTCCAAGAAGTAACCTACAAAAATAGGTTAATTAAATAGTGAATGGGCATTGGGAGAACAGACAGGGACTAATGTGATCATTAAGTTGACTCTATGCTAAATTTATTCAATAGCAGACTTCATTTTTTTTCCCCAAGGTTAAAAAATGATAATTCAGGAGTTCAGATAGTTGTAGGTCAGGTGACATGAATCCCTATCCCCCTCCACTCCCCAGCACAAAGTCCTCTGGGATGGTAACTGTATCTATGTTTTATTTTTTTTAATAATAATGCTTTGCACAATTACAATTGTAGGGATTTCTGATCACTTGTAATTTTTAAAATGGAGACACCTGTTATATGGGAAGTTAGGTCATACGATGGTCAGCTTACAAAGATGGGTCTGGTGAAGCCCGCTGTGTCTGTAACCCAAAACAATGGGAAAATGCTTTGGGAGGAATGTCAACAATTCGGAGTTATTCCCATTTTGCCTTACTCATTGTTAGTTTTTCTGAGATACTTTGCCTTTTTCAATAGTTGAGGCTGGAGGTTGTCAATGGATATGAAGCCTGTAAACTTCAGCTGATGATACAAGATTAGTCATTTTTATGCCTGTCATATATTTGAACCCGTGAGTAGCAGATCAGATGATGGGAGTGCAGTCCCATCAAGCCTAGACAGCCTAACCTGGCTGAGCTCAAAGGAAAGAGAACAGCAGGAGATAAATAATTATTTGCCAATTTTTTTTCTCAGCTCGTTTTTATTGGCATCTTCTGGTTTTCAGTGTGACCCAGTCAGCAGCACATCAGCTTCAGCTTTGCTGTATCAACTAGCTGTGGTGCACCTACCCTGCAAGGGAAATGCTTGTTGATGGTATGTGTTTGTGGTGTTCCCATATCTAAAATTGAGGAGCACATGTGTCACAAGAAAGCACTCTTACCTGGTCTTCCAGCTGACCACAATTCCTGCAAGGAGGAATAGAAGGAATAACTGGAGTGTGGTGACTGGTGATACCCAGTTTTGTAGCTCAGGACTTGGTAAAGCCTGGGAGAATTGCTCAGTACCTCCCAGGAGCAGAGGGGGAAAGCTTTATAGAATGGGGCTTCATAACCAGAGGCAAAAGTGATGTTGCAGGTGAGCTTAATCCTGCAGAGATGATGTTCTCTGGAAACCTTGTTTTTTCCTTTAATATTGTTAAAAAGTGAGAAGCGCTATTGGCAAATGTGGGTGGTGACTTGGACATGCTTGGTGAGGAGAGCTGGAGAAAAACTTGTGGATGTGACCAAAAGTGGAAATAGGCAGATGGGACTTTTTGGCCATAGGGTTTACCAGAGTGGCATCGGGGTTGTGTGGAGAACATCTAATAGTCATCTGTCTGGCAGAAGCCGTCATGCTCCATTACTGTGTCACTTTTTAGTCCTTGGCCTGTGACTCTGGCTGTTTCTTTAGGACAGGAGCCCCCATCTGCTGTGGGGTAAGAGGCAATCCCCAGCTCAACCTTCCAGCCTTGGCTGACTCTTTGCAGGCACACGGACTGCTGAGCTGAGAAGTTGCCTGCGGCTGTTTGTTTCACTTTGTTAGGGGAAACAGGATTTTAATGTGTGGGGTTTTTTGTAGGTTAACAAGATTATGTTAACGATGTACCTGATTCATGTTGCTGATTTATTACATCATGAAAATGGCTCTCCAAAGGCCCAGATTTGGGCTGATCTGTGAGGGCAGACTGCTGAGAGCAGGGGCTCTCTGAAAAAGCTACTCATCTTGATAGTTTCAAAATACATAAGCTCAGAAAACTCTTTCACATGTAGAGCTCACAGGGCTATTTCTGCACGACATGAAGTTTGGTTAGTAAGAGTGCAGCTAGTGTGGGAAACTTCCAAAAGGATATTAGTGGTCTCTTCCAGAAAAAAACAGTGAAGAAGAAAATCTACACGCATTTGTTTGATAAAACATATTCCAGCTGTGGTAATTAGATCCCAGTAGGATTAGTTCTGGGGTTTTTTTAATTTGTTTCCAGCCAAAAGCTGATATACAGTAAGATGTCATCGCTTCAAGGACATAAATAGAAATGGAATATTTAATAAAGATCAGAGTAACAAAAACAAAAGCCACTTAATTTTGCACTGGGGAGTGTACCAAAATGCAAATTAAGCCTAAATTTTCTTGTCTCTGTATTCTGCTAACAGGTGAGAAGACTTTTGCTTTTTTTTTCTTTTTGTAAATAGCTGAATGCTTTTTTTAATGCGCTGTAACTAGATATATTGTCTGACCAAACGCATTTCTCAGTGAGGGCTGCTTGTATGACACTGTTCAATATAGGAGGCAGATTCTGCAGCTACCATTAAGGAGCAGCTGATGGACATTCAGTTTTACTATTGCAGAAAGAGGAAGGTTGTAGAGCTTCACAGATACTGTGGAAGATGTATCTGATAAACTGGTGTTTGAAATCACCAGAAATACCAGGATTCCAGCCCATGTCATACAAGCTGCTGCTTGGCAAGCAACAGGAACGAGGCATCTGAAAGTGGGACCGGTAGAGAAGCGAATCCTTGAGGAGGTAACCTGGGTGAAGCACGTGTATGTATGGAGCTGAAATTCTTGCTAAAGATAAACTATTGCTTTTGGAAGTTCAGCAGGGTGATTTGTTTCTTGTGCTTTTTTGTTTCTCAGCTATTTGTGTGTCTCCTGAATTCACTTTTTCTCCGGGAAATCATACTCTTTTGAAAATAGTTTTGAAGTAAACATTTCAAAATTGTAAAGAAATCATTTATTTCAATAGCAGAAAAGGGGAAACTGGCTGCTGTTAGGAGGCAGCTGTACAAGGTATGCTGAGTGAGCAGAGCTGAGAGCCTGAGCAGCATCGCTGTGATGTGAAGGCTGCCTGCAGCCTGAGCGTCTCGGACTGTGCGATACCACCAGGATTCGTCAGCCTGGTAGTGTTGGGTCAGGGCTCAGACTGGAAACCAAACGAACGTGGGGCTCAGCAAGAAGCGTGTTTCCTCTGCATCGCTGCTGTCATACACGAGCACAGATTTCATTTCATCACTGCTGGGAGCAGAGCAGTTGGCTGGACCAGCAATTGAGCAGTCGTGTGATAAGCTGCAGGGCTGCCTCCCTAGGTCAACCAACCTGAGGAACAGGTGTGTGCTCTTTCCAAAATGTGTTCCCCTGATCTAGCTTTCAAAGGCTTGGATGCAAGGGAAGCTCATCAGTGATCAGAAGAAATGCACAGATTTCTCCCCAGCGCTAACAAATCTCTAGTTAAAAAAAAAAGGGGGGGGAGAGGTGTCAGGCAGTATGTCTAACTGATACTGATTTGGGTTTTTTTCACCTGTGAACACCCCACACTAGGAAATCAAGTTGCTCCTATTTCAACTGTGGTTTGATGATACAGTAAATGTACTTGGAGGTTCTCACTGCTGTGGTAAGGCTGTGGTGAACACGTGGTGAACAACACTGTTCTGGCATAAAATCATTGCACTGGCTCACTTTCAAAAACCTTGTCATATGAGGTGTTACCTCTCTGCACCTCACTAATTTTGTGCTGGATTAGAGTCCATCTGCTATAGTATAGCCAGCTTAAAGCCAACATAAACGTGTATGGCGTTCTGGCTCCTTCGGCTGAAATGCAGTCATGAGTCCATCTGAATCCCGGCCTGGTTTATACTTCTGGGGGATCTGGACAATTGCAAAGTCTTTAGTTAGCGTAGCGCGATCACACGCATGGTTTGGAGAGTCAGGGGGGCCCAGGAAGCTGAGGCAGACCCTTCAGAAGATGCTTGACATGACCTCGTTCATGCTGGTGACTCGAATCATGCTTTTATGAACTGAACGAGGTAGGGCTCAGCAGAAAGAAATGCACTAATCATTAAATTGTAAAAAATATATGCAAGGAAGAGTAAATGAATGAAAAACTGTATGAACAGTCTTGATTCTAGAATTTTGGGGTTTTGCATGTCTGCGTTGGAAGCCTTAAAAAAATATTTTTAAACCTATCTTTATATGCAGAGCTTTATTGCATTAGTTCCCAGGAACTAAATAGTCTAATAGGTAGCTTGGAGAGCTTATCTTTATAAAAAGGTACATGAGATAGAGACAGCTGAATAAAAATTGTTTTGTGTGCTGAAGGAAATACTTTGCAAGCTTCAGATACACTTCTCCAACGCTTGTTCTCCCCTCTATCTTTAATGTCATGGCATGCTCTGTAGCAAAGCTTGTTTATATGTAAATAATTCCTTGATGGAGAAATCGGCTTAGTCAAGAACACGCAGTGGCCTTCCCAGGGCTTGCAGGTTTTACAAGGCTGGTAAAATCTCTTATCATGATATTCTGCAGGTAGGTTCATTTGAGTGGCATATTTGTAATATTTAAATCTTTGGTAATATTGACTTCCTCCACCCCCCTGTCAATAAGGGACTATTTGAGACAGTAGCTCGCTGGGAAAATTGCTGCTAGATTGGGGTAGGTTTTTCTGTAGCATATCCAAATGTGCAACAAGTTTGATGTGTTTATTATCCCACTGTGTTTTAGCAAAATGTTAGCTAGCTGTCATTAAATTTTGGTTGAATATAGAACAATGCCTATGTGAAGCTGTTTTTCACACAGTATGCATAATCCACTTTCAACTTTGTTTCTTCCTCAATC
The DNA here is from genome assembly GCA_018403395.1 of Gorsachius goisagi. NCBI lineage: Eukaryota > Metazoa > Chordata > Aves > Pelecaniformes > Ardeidae > Gorsachius > Gorsachius goisagi. The sequence continues at coordinate 137,516 of BOSO01016564.1, forward strand.
ATTGTCTGTCAGGAAAGAAATGAATACACTGGCGAGATTGAAAAATATTATTTTCTGTGGCTAAAGTTACAGCCATGTAGTCAATATACATGAAATGAATGTGGTATCAACGCAAAGGCAGCTACAATAAAAATGTTTTGGTGGTATCAGAAACTGAATGCGCCACGTAGGTGCAGCCATTGGCAGTCCCATGTCTGCCAGGATTGACTTCAGCACCACAACAGGAACCTCTGAGGAGGAGAATGTGCACTTCTATTATTTTTATTTGTGCAGATCACCATTTCTACTATGCAAAGGCCAGTATTGCAAAACTTGAGTGCTTAAGGCTTCATCACGGCAGCTTCGATGTCAGGAGAAGCACAGACTGGGAATGCTGCCCTTCTGCATCCCCAGTCATTGTGGTGCTGATCCTGCAGCCTCTTCCATTTTGGCAAAGGTCTGGGATCCCTCTGCAAGTGCCATATTGCCTCCAGCATGGGACTCTGAGCACAGTCTGTGTAAAATATACTGCCATTAGCAGGTCCGTATCACATATGGATGCTTTCCCTTCCTGACTTGTGCAGGAAGAGGTTGTTTGGGCTCTTTTGTTTTGCTTTTTAAGGAGGAGAGTTGCCTTATCCTACTTAACGATGACAAAACTTGATCGGTTTATGCTGTGTTTCTCCTAGTAATTCATAGCCTTGGTTTGGGATTTAGACCGTTACATACATATGTTATGGCAAAGTGGGGCATCTGGGTTGTGGTGAAAAGTATTGTCTATCAGCTTTTTTATGGAACAAAAATTATTTATTTACTAGTTTCCTTTTGCATTTAAGTAATTAGAAATACAGTAGGTAAATATTGCTTTTTTTGACTTAAAATAAAAAAAAAGGACCTTCCTGCCCTTCAAGAAGTGAAATAAATTATTTTGCAGTAGAAAAACATTGAAGTTGTGCTGTAACTTGAATTATTCATTGGCAGTAAAATTTCTTCCATTGCTAAAGTAGACTTGGAAGTTGGAGATGATACTGAGGGGAAAAAAAAATAATTTCAGTTTTGTATACAACTGTCTACTAAATCTCTGTTAATGTGCATGGCCTGTCTTTTTTGGGGGTAGTTATTTCACAACAATAAGGAAAAATAGTGAAATTGTTTGGTTTGGCCATTGCTTTGTGGATGCAGTTCACCTCTTGAGAATTAACTCCAAATGATCAGGAGAAGCTATTAATTGCTTTAGTAAGAGCTTGTGTTATTTTTTCATGGAAATTGGTAACACAGCAAACGCTTGCCTGTCTTCAGAGGTGCTTTATAACTGCACAGGAGAGTTTGCAGCGCTGGGTAAATTTGACCTGTTGTCACGTTTGGAACACTGCAGGGAGCATTGGGCTGGTCCGTGGGCACTGCTGGCTCGGCTTTGAAGGTAATGGTTAAAAGAAACAGCAAAAAAGCCCAAAGAGCTTCTCCCTTCAACTTCAAGAGAGCAAAGACCGCCTTCGCAGACCGATCTGCAAGCGTTTAGGCATGAGCAGGCTTTGAGGCTCGTTCTTTGTATAACCAACGTGTGGAGAAAAACGCACCAAACACTCTAGATCAAACTCATCTGGAATAATGGTGCTCATAAAGATTTTCTGCAACTTCAGTTGCAGAATGCAACAGTTCAGCTGGATTTGTGTATCACCGGGAGTGAGATGGTCAAAACATGTTAGCAAGGGTATGGCTAGAGCACATTCAGTGTCATTTGCAAGTTCTTTAAAAGTATAAAATACTCTTGGTTGCAGAATTTCACAATAATAATTTTTCGAGAGTATAAACATTTACGCTATTTAAAAAGGAAATGTGGTGTATCTTATAGTGAAGTTTGCACAAGGAAACAAGTAAAACTTGAACTAAGTTATCGCTTTCCTTATGTGCTTCGAATTATATTGCTTTCTGGGAGTTTCCTAAAAAGCTTTGAGTTGGGGATGAACCCTTTCCCCCTCCTCCTCCTATTTATCCACATAACTACATGTAGTGAAGTAACTTATTTTGCAGGAGGGACATGCTAATATTTTATGAAGTAGGTTTGCTACTTGTTTGTTCTTAGAGCTTTAGCATTAAAACAAAATAGTGATAGATTTACGGTTTGTGTGTGTCTGCGACTGCAGCCAAACGCTCTCTGAATTTCTTTGATCTGACAAATGTTCTCAGAGTAAGACTCGTATCCTCGTCACCTTTCTCCTCCATCATCCCCCAGTTTTTCTTAATTGGGCATAATATTACAATTCCCAGACAAGGCTTTTCTGTAACTGGCAATCCATTAAGAGTCTCATGTAACCGACCCATCGCTATCCTGACTGATGGCACAGCCATGTCCTGGAAACTCTCGGGGCTTGGGACCCAACGAGGGAGTACTGCAGCTGCAGGGATGGACACAGGAGAAGTGACTATAGTTTGCCACATTACATATGTGGTTTTTTTCTGAGGTTGCGTTATGGAGTTAGCCACTTTCTGCTCCATGCCATAACACTAGTCTTATGGCTATACTTATTCTAATACAGTAAAACATATTGGTGTTGATGTTAATTATGGGTGAAGCAGCAGCCAAAATACTGAATTATGTTAGAGTGGATTTAGCTTAATCTGTACATTTTAATGTTCTGCTTTTTAGTCCATAAAGAATTTATGGGTTATCTTTACTGACCCCAGCAGCTGAAGAGAGCAAACCAGTCACAGCTGATGCTTTTTCATTGCCAGTGTATTAAGGAACACTCCTTAATGACCAGGAGCCCACAGAAGAGGTAGTGTTAGCTGTCATGATTTGAAGTAAGCTCAGTGTAACACCAGGTTACATTTTGTCAAGTTTTTTAGGTGCTGATGTAGAAGGAAAAGGTTTAAGGAGTAACGTGAAGGAGAGAAATGAGACAGCTTTGTGCCTCACTTACAGTACTTTGTTGGTAGTCAGCGGAATTACCCCAAATATACTCCATGTACTGCTTAAACCACAGCATTTTGATACAGCATTAATCAATGTGCCACTATTTTTCTGAGTGGTGCTTACTGTCATAACATGTTATAAAATAAAATCTTTTCTTCAGAAGAAAAGCCAAAGACCTTTAGCAGTGCTGTCGGTGCTGTGGCCCCGGGATCGAGCAAGCTGGAGCCAGGGTTGCTGTCACAGTGGTCCGGGTGCCGGGGACGGCAATGGCTGATGTTGCTTGTGGTGTACGGACACGCAAAGGTCAGGGACCACTGCTCAATAACATGTAGTGTTTGAGCTATTTCCCTCGTTTATTATTAGAACAGGTCAAAACTTGACTGAAGTGTTATGTGTATTGGCTTCCCCCTTTTCTGTTCTCTCCGCTCGTGCTTAGTATTACTATTTTTGCCCAGCTCTACCTATCTGTCCTGGGCAGTGTGTGCCCCCCTTCACTGAGCTAAGGGTGGAAGTCTTGACTGTCTTGTCTGGCAGACCCAGAGGTAGTCTTCTGCTTTATTTCTGGCACCAACTAGACTAGGAAGGCTTGGGCTGCAGCAACAGCCTCCCTTTTGTTGCCTGGTATCGTTGAGAAAATAAGCAGTGTTATTTATTGCCAACAGACAAAAAAAAAAAGCATGGAATGGAGAAGTTGATAGCCTTTGGAAGTTATAGATTAAAAATCAATTAGCAGATGAGAAATGAATACAAAGAAGAAAAAAAAGCCATTCTCTTGATGAAAGAGGTTAACACTAGTATTAGGGGGAGCAGTGTCAGGACCAGGTTTGCTCCGTATATTTAACAGCGTTTCCAGCAGTGCAGTAAAGAGGGCTATAATTTGCTGATGACTCAGAATGATTGACTTTATATATAAAACTTCAAAGACTTTAGATAAAAATTGCAAGAATCCACAATGGAATCATGCAAATGACTAAAACATGGATGGGTTCTTAATTAGTTGTATCTCCTTGGGGAAAAATTTCCTGAAAGTGATTTTGGATGACTTCTTGAAAACAGTGCTGGCTGGAAAGGCAAATAAAATGCTCAGCTCTTACGATGTGGCTTGGGATGATTTTTTCAGGGGGGTGTATAACATGCATGCTGCTATTAGGTGGAACACTGAGTTACAAAAAATAAAAAGATATAGCAGAAGTAGTAAAGTTCTGTCAAATATTTAAAACATCGATGACAATTGGTGTATTCAATACGTTCATGAAAGGAGAGTATAAAACATGCCTCTTCCCCGTGTTCATTTTGTCATAAAGCAAGAGGGCACTAATAATGTAAGATGTAGTATTTTACTTTTCTGATTTGGAGTGCTCTTTGCTGTGCAGGGATGAAGTCTTCCTAGCCCCGCCTCCCCCCCCCCCGCCCCCAGCAGCACATTGGGAGGAAGCAATGAAGACCAGAGAGAGAAAATCTTTGCGGGGAAGTGAGAAGGCTTCCCTGTGGCTGGAGGCAAATCCTGCAAGGATAAGGAGTGCCCGTAGTCCCTTTTACGTTCAGCATTGAGTAGTATGACACATGTTCCTTGTCCATGCCAGGGGGAAGCAAGAGCACACTGCACAGCAAACTCCCCTGCCTGATGCCTTCTTTACAGGTGAGGGTTGCTCAAAAGGGCATCCACAGCAGAAAATGGGATGGAAGACTTGCTCTTCAAAACCCTGTCTCAGGCAGGGCAGAGGAGGCTCTTGGGCTGCTTCTGTGTGATGGAGACATTCCTTCCCCTTGCAGAAAGGTACTGCAACAGGTCCATCCCTCTTACATAGGTCCTTTTTAGGCTGTTTCTGGTTCCGACCTTTGATGGCTCTGTGAAGTCCTGGTAAAAGGATGAGGAGGGGTTCACTGAGTAGGAAGAGCCTCGCATCACTGGAAAGGGAGGGTGCAGTGAGCTGGTGTCCAGCCAACGTAAGCCATTCCCCTTTGCTGTCGGTGGCATGCCAGCGGCTCCGTGAGCTGCATACACCTGAGCCGGCCGTTGGCTCAGTGATCCATGTGTGCTCCTTTAGTTGCTTTCCTCCTATTTGGCAATTACTGTTGTTCTGATGTAATTTGTTATTTTCACAGATTTTAGCCTACAAAAAAATCCTCTCTCTCCTTTTGCCAGTTTGTCCATAATTTTCTTGATAGCTATGTGGCAACTTTGTTGAAGACTGTATGAACAGCCCCATGGGATCAAACCAAATGTGTGTCTAGTTCGATGCCCTGCCTTTGGTTTGGCCAAGAGCTGATGCTTAGTGAGGAGCGTAAGGACAGGGCAAGCATTTAATGACAGTTGTTAGAACTCTTTCCTAGCCACGACTTTTCACCACTTGGGGACTTTATGATCCACAAATTTTATCTTCGTGCTTTAAATCCCTCATTGGCTTTTTCTTAGGTGAATTTATAATACCGATTTTCAACTCCCATAAACTTTTCTCTTTTGTGTGGCATCTGCTCTGCTTTATGTGAAGAAGCATCTCCTTTTGTTTTGAACTTGCAACACACTGGTTTCCCCTATTTTTTTTTCCTCCACCTGGGAGTTTGATTTGAAGGATCCTTAGTTCTTATTGTTGTGATGTAATATACTGTCGCGGTGTGCCACACTAGAGTAACGCAGCTTTATTGGGTTGGTTATTTTGTTGTAGGGTTTTGTTGATGTGTAAAGGGGATGATGCATACACTTAAGCTGAAGGGGTTTTTTTGTTCCATTTTTTTTTAACTTCAGCTGTTTAGATTTTTAATATAGAATTAGAGTCTTGATAATCTGTTAAGTTTAATGTAGTGTTACTTAGTGCTATATTGCAACTGATTTAGCATTTTAATTCAAGTCTACAATGTGATTATTATCCAAATATATTTCTTCTCTCACAACTGGCTAGGTCTTGACTGTAATAGTAATTTTGGAATATTACTTTATTCTTGAACTGATGGTTAATAATGTCAGCTTTTAAGGAAATAAACACTTTATGGATGTGTCTCCATCTACTGGAAGAATACTCAAAAAGACCTACACATTTTGCCCATATATAATCTCCTCTTTGCTAGCTACTCTGGCAATAATTTAGAAAACATGGGTGGTAGGTCTGTCAGATGTGGGTGGTGGATGAATGAGTCCCAGGTGGGGAGAGTAGGACTTGAGGGGAGAGAGGTAGAGGGGGACAGAAGGGGACAGACACACTCTCTTTCCAAATTAAAATGTGCAAAAGGTCAGAGAAAGTGTGGCAATGCCTATACGAACAATAATAAAATCCCTTAACCAGTTAAAGGAACATTTAAAGGCCTGGCAAAACAGATGGTGCATAAGTTAAAACTGTACAGGAGCAACTTACCTTCTGCGGCAATTTCAGCAAGACAGTTATTTCCGTGGTTGTTACTCTATCATTCAATCACAACATGCAATTACTATAGCAAACCTTCTGTCATATTGCACACGTTTTCACACTTGTCAGAGGAAAAGTCGTAGATTAAACAATATGGTTTAAAGTACTGTTTAGTTACGAATTTCGTAACCGTATTTTAATGCGAGACAGAAGTGTTCTGTTGAAGCAGATCTCAAAAGAACAAGAACCAGGGGAATATGCTCAGGAAGAAAAACAAGTATCCTTGGCCATACAGGTCCCATTAGCACAAATGGAAATTTCTCTGTGTTAATGCCTTTTCATCAGCCTGAAACACAAGCAATTAGAGCCCCGTTTTGGAGTCACTGCATATGCAGAACTCTCACTGAAATCAATGGGGGCTTGGAGAAAAGACAGAAAGAAGAACCGGGGTCTTAATGCTAACATTTCCCTTTTTCTTTTGTACAGTCCTTACCATAGCACATGGTACACAACCTTCCAGTTATTTCTTCATTCTCTTCAAAGTATTTTAAACCAAGAAAGTGTAAAAACAGTTTCTTAAACCTTTA
>BOSO01016565.1:0-39049 GCA_018403395.1 Gorsachius goisagi
GACAAAGTCCTGTGTAACATGCTCTAGGTGGCCCTGCTTGAGCAGGGGGGTTGGACTAGATGATCTCCCGAGGTCCCTTCCAACCCTTGCCATTCTGTGATTCTGTGATTCTGTGATTCTGTATGCAATTGTGCTAATCAAGACTTGTCTGATGCTGAATTCTACAAAGTGCAAAGTTCCCAGGATTAGTCTTCAGTTGTTAAAATTTAGTGGGAGCTGGAAGATACTCTAGAGAAGTTGGGAAGAACCACTCTGGGGTCAGTTTTTCCTAATAAATATGATTTTTGAAGCTGAAAAGGGGTGTTTCAGGAGCTGCTTCACACGCCGCTCAGCTGCCCTGGCTGGGAGCTGGGCAGCACATGTCTGAAGGATGCAGTAGGACACTCAGGGTGGTACTTAGTCCTCTTAGTCCACCTCTGTGTCTCATCCACTCCAAACCCACATCTGAACCTGAATTAAATTAATCAACTCAAATGTTTCCTTTCTTGCTGCCTTAAGGGATAACTTGAGGAAGAAAGGAGGAGTGTGCTTCTTCTGGCATGGATGTGGTAGAGAAGCTAAATGAGCTCTTCACCCACCCTGACTCCCACATATTTCCCAGTTAGCCTTGCCTAACGCTGCGGACATCCTCCAAGCCATGTGAGCAAGCTCCCACCATTCCTAGAACAGCTGACTCCAGACCTTCTAGATTAAGCTCTGAGCAACCTGATCTGGTTAACGCTGTCCCTGGCCACTGCAGGGGGGTTGGACTAGATGACCTCTAAAGGTCCCTTCCAACACAAAACATTCTATGATTCTATGATTCTAAAAAAAAAAAAAAAAAAAAAGAGAAGTAAATTTAGCCCATTTTTCTCACATTAATGCAAAATGTGTCATTTCACCTTTTTCTTTTTTTTTTTATTTTTTGACAAATATTTTTCCCCAGACTCCAATCACTTCTCTGTCTCTGGAAAATTAAATGTGTGATACGGTTGCAGAAGTCTGTGCCTGGCCACTGCCACAGGTCTCAGGCACTGCCTGTATTTCCAGAAGTACCCTTAGCTTCTCACGCAGTTTTGCTTCTCCTTGTGCCTCCTGGACAGCTTATTGTAGAGGTAAAGGGCTCGCTCCTCCTCCCGGCTCTCAAAGAAGGAGCCGGCGATTTTTCTGCACAGGCGATGTGCATAGGTTTCCAGGAATACGGTGGCGTAGATGATGCAGAAGAGCAGCCCCACGATGAGCAGCACAGAGGGGTTGGGAGGCGTCGGGGGGCTGATCCTGCAGTGGGCAGAGTCGAAGATCAGGTGATGGTGGTAGATTCTTTCAAAGTTTTTAAATGGTAATTTTTCATCAGAAAGCCGTAAAATTTTCAAAAGAGAAGGCAGGATCCCTATTTTAGCCTGAAATAAAGAGAGTTGAAAGTTAAATGGGGTATGAACAAACCAAAATCAACTGGTTACTACAAAAACAGCATCCTGGGAGCATGTAATCACTGTTGCAGCTTGTTTGGGTGCTTTAAGAGAAGGACCTGGAAGTGCATCTACACTTCGGGCTGAGCAAGAACGTCAGCGTGGTGTGTAGGCGTCGGGGGCTTGGCACGGTGAGAGCCAGGCCTATCTGTCATCTTCATCTGCCGTTACACAGACTGTAACAGGTATTCGCTGTATGAGATTTACAGTGAAAGACATGATACAGACAGCAATATTAGCAGCTGCGTGTTTGAATACTAGAGGTGTTTTCTAAGCCCTGATTATTTTACGGTAAATACACCATAAGCAGGTATTTGCACTAAGGAACCCCGGGGCCAGGGAAGGAGACCGGCTGTGTGGTAGAAGATGAAAGCTAAAAAAACCAGAACCAGTCCAGATAAAGGATATTTAAATAGATAGAAAGTGGGGAGGCTTGTGAAAAGACTTGCACAGGTGACCACAAGCAATGGGGGCTTTCTCCTTAAAGAACGGTCAGTGCAATAAGATGAGGAGACATCCTCTCAGCCAAAATGTCTTCTCCCCTGCTTCCCCCTTTCTTTTGGGCTTTCAGCCACACTGTGGCGGGGGGACGGTGCTGCAGGGACCCCGTTCCTCCTCCCTGCCTAGGGAAGGGACCTGGAGATACAGGGATGTCTGCCTGCCACGTGCTAGCAGCCTCTTTGCAGCGTGAGGCTCTATTTACTCCTCTCCTTGCTCCCAAGGGGCTGTAATTTGGAGCGGGTATATGCCACTATTTGATGCCCTGGGAGGTTGCGCCTCTGAGTTGTGCCTCTGGTTGTTGCACGACTGAGGGTGTGCCCCTACCTCCTCCCCCACCCAAGCCTGTTACGTTGCTTGTCCAGCTGACTGCTGGGGAGAGAAGTAAGGATTGTCAAATAAGACTACAAAGACTTCAATCCCCACCACTGCCTCCTGTGACTGATACGTGGCGGGGTCCCTGCGTGGGGACGGAGAGGGGACCCCAGCACTTACATGGTATTTGATGCTGAGAGCGACGGGCACCACAGAGAACTGAGCTGCCTTTCTCACCGCGGTGTCTGCCACACTGAAAGCAAAGTGGTCCATTGCCATGACCACCAGCATCAGCATCAGGGCCACAGTGAGGAGTATGGCTTGCACGAGGCACAGCATCACTTCTTCTCGGGACAACTTCAAGCCTGTTGGTCGAATGAGGTTTTTGGATGAGCCCACCAGCAGATGAGCTGCTTTTCTGTCCACAGCCAAACGCTCCAACTTCTTGGTGATGTAAAAATTGTCAAAGCAGAGGTTGGTGAGATAATTTTTCAAATACCAGGTGGACTCATAACAGAGATAGAGCATGGAGAAGCCAGCAACCACCCTGCTGACTACTGGTACAGCGTCTTTGACCAGTACTTCGACAGCCAAAAAGTCCCTCCCGATTTTCTCACCAGCAAGGTGCATTTGTTGGTAAATGAAGGAGCTGTTCTTAAGCAGTGAAAACTGAAAATGTCCATTCATGGGCCTATAAATATTAATAGAATGAGCGGTTTCTTGGATTGCATCCCCAAACTCCCAGGCAGCTGTCTCTAGCAGAGCAGTTGAGTTCAGAAGACTCTCCGAGGAATTCTTACAGATGCACATAATAATCTGCAGTATGGTTTTAATGTTGCTTATGATGTTGGGTATTATGTTAACCACTACTATCATGGCACAGGTTGACAGGAGAAGCTTCCGGCCTTCTTTGGTACCTAACGTAGGCATGATCATACTGAAGACGCAACGGGCAGGATGCACCAAGAAAAGGGTCAGGAGAAGGAGCAGACTGAAGGAGATGGCCATTGCAATGGAGAAATGCCAGGAGTATTCCAGTGAAGCAAACATCCAGTTGTAGAAGAGGCCTCCCATCACTGCTGTAACACAGGAACACTGCAGAAACAAGGTCCACAGCTCTCTGCCATTTGCTGGGACAGGCTTGGAGTAAACCGACCATAGGTCTGCCACAGTCTTGTGCACCTTTGGGAACAGAGAGTCTTCACAGTGGACATGGGCTCTCGTCCTGTACAAAGAACAAGTACCTGGGTGTTAGCAGAGGAAGTACGGAATGTGCTAATTAGGGGGCTTTATCAAGATGATCACTTTACAGTGTCCTTCTCTGAGTGCCCCCACTCTTCTCTAGCCCTCTGCTAACTGCAGTGGCTGGAACTGAGATCTTCCCTGGAAGCATGCAGGACAGGGAAGTTCAAGGCATTTCTTGAAAGATCAAATACCAAGCACAATGTGACCACTCCTCCTCTAATGCAAGTGCAGGAAAGCATTGTATTATTCTATAAAAATCATAATAAAGACATTCAGAGGGGTCAAGTCCTTAGCAGTGGCTTTAGTGGTTGCTCAGAGGATACTGGAGAGAGAAAGAGGAGGCTCCTGGCTGCTGTGGAAATCATAGAATCACAGAATCGCTTAGGTTGGAAAAGACCTTTAAGATCATCAAGTCCAACCATTACCCTAACCCTGCCATCCCACCACTAAACTAAGCATCATTAGACCATGTCTGTAATTACAAGGTGTTCAATGGATAAGAGGCAGTTGAGTGGGAGTTTCTGATCTCCCTGACTCTTAAGAGGAGACCAAACAAAAATGTGTGACAAACACAGAAGTGATCAGAGGAAACAGTTTCACACTGAAGCTCCAGTGCCAGAGGAAATCTCCAAGGATAAAAATTTGGCCACTGCAGACAAAATGAAATGTCCCATAAAGCTATTTAAATGTCTAATGAAAACAAACATTTGGGAAGGAATATAATTCCTCCGGCCTCACGTCTGGAGTGACTCTCCAGAGACCAGAAAACCTGGTGGAGAGAAGGAGCATTTCCCCAGGACTAAACCCAGCCAGTAGATCCCTGTCTCCCCCACCCAACAGCAGCCTCATTTATCCTTTGAGGGAGAATTTTGACTGGCAAAGGAGGTTTTTCAGTGGAAAAAGGCCATTCAACAGCTATCAAGACAGAGGGAAGGAGAGGGATTAAAGCAGACCCTACATACCCAGCAGCGGCGAGGTGCCCCACTCTTGCTTGCAAACTCTCCATGCTCCGGTGCCTTACTGCTCTCAGTGAGGATCCTGGATGCAGGGGGACGCAGGAACGCTGGGTAGGAAACCAAGGCAGCTGGCACCGGAGAGCCAGGGCTCAAAAAAAAAAAAAACCAAACCAAAACCCAACGTTTTAAGGCAATTCAGATCAGCAATGCTGGCAATTCCTGAAGTGAATAAGCAAACCTGGTGTGTGAAGCCTGGGGAATAACCGACTACAGGACAGAGTCAGGATGCACAGCACTGCTTGAACTTTACACTTCTTCTGATCTTACTGTTGTTGTTCATGACACATAGCTGAAAAACAAAAATGACTCAGTGACATATGGACTGACGAAGATGGAACAAGCATCACATGAAACATGGGGGGTCACCATCCCTCGTGGGAACATCAGTTGTGTCATCCCAGCTGACTTCTCCTCCCACTGCCCAGCAACGAGCAGCAAGGTTGGGATTTCTTTCAGAGAGAAGGGGAGCTTTTTCTCTTTCAGACACCAGTCATGGCACAAAGGGCATTGTAGGATCCAGCAAACCATGTGCTGATAATTGTCCATCTTCTCTGGCAGGCTGCTGCTCCCTCCTGAAACGTTGAGCTTGTGTGCAGGGTACACAAACTGCTTAAAGGTTCATCTCCTAGTTGTAGCAGAGGAAGATGAAGCTTCAAACTTGAACCTTTCCCAATTCCCCATAGCCAGCAAATCCACTGCAGCGAAAGCCCTGCCACAGCCAGGATTCCCAAGGCACTGAGAAGCTCGCAGACATGCAGGCTGGGATGTGTGGTCCCCATGGGACCGACTTGCCTCACCCTTGGGATGTGCCGGGCACAGAGCTCCAGCCACGAAACCCGCTTGCCAGGAGATGAGGACCAGCCTGTGGTGTTTTCTCCTCAGCTCAGTTTCCAAAGAAGAGGATTCCTCCTCCCCCGATCAGCTGGCACACAAGAAACGTGAACCACCACTGCCTACACCCCTGCACTGGGCTCATGGGTTACGGGAGCCTTCCCTGGCCCCACCAAACCTGACCCATTGTCAGATGATTTCATGCTAAGCCACCACTTGTGGGCAAAGGCAACACTGCTCATCAAGCCACTGCTGAACCCACTCCTTAGGGGGACCTGCTGTCCTGTGCCAAGCTGAGCCCTTCTGCCTGGTGGGAACTGCCAGGCCCCTGGGATGTTCTCATGCTCCCCTGGGCAGGAGAGGGCAAAGGGCTGGAGGTCAGCCCTGTCCCGGCTGCCCCTGGGGATGGAGCACGTGAGGCTCTGCTCTCTGTTGAGCCATGGGAGAGCAGCACCTTCCCCAGGGGACATGGCTGGGCCCCACAGCAGCGACAGTCGTTGGAGGACAAGGGATCATGAACACAAGCGGGCTTCCTGCTTCCTCAGCCCTTCTTGTAGGAACCAGACATGGTCCTTCCCATCCTTGCAGCTCCACTCAACAGCTCTGCTTTAGTGCTGGAGTTCTTCTTTTTCCCACATGGGAATCACAGAGGTTTCATCCTGGTGCCCTGGAGCACAGACATCAAATGAGAAACACTGACTGGCTCCAGCCAGGAAGAGGCACCAGCCAGGGCGTGATAGAAAGTGCCATTTGCTTGGAGAATCCATGGCAGTTGCTTGCACAGACCATGAACTAGGTCTTAAATTCAATTTGCAGACTATAATGGACCACCCCAAAAGGCCCATAGCTGTATTCTGCAAAACTCGTCAGGTTCTCCTTAGTCACCATTCTGAGATTAAACTTCTTTCTCACTGTATTTCTGAGCTAACTGATTTTATCAGCCCACAGGGCCCCATCCAGGCTAAGCAGGTGGCTTTCTGGGCTGAAAAAAACCCAAACCATTAGCAATAAAGAACAAAAAACCTCTCAAGTCCACAACACAGCAACGAGAGTTTTCTGAGCCTGCTGCATCATCTGGCACAGGGGCGCTGAAGCCTGTGTGGGAGCTGTGCTTGACCAGGAACTCCAGGCAGCACCAAGAAGTGTTTGTATGCAAAGTCAAACCTAGATTTTCCCCTGGCTCAGCTCAGAATTGATCTCTGCAGGCTGGACTATCCTAAATCTATGATATCTTCTATTTTATACCCCGAACTGGTAACCTCTACATGAGCTAGAACCATCAATGTCTAACTTTCCCCAGGACGCAATGAACAAGCTTGCTTTGCCAAAAGGAAAAAAAAAAAAAAAAAAAAAAAAAAGACAAAATCAGTTAAAATTGTGTGTTCGTACCGACTCAGGAAGCCCGGGGGGCGGAGGCCGGGGGGCCCCCCCCCATCCCGGCGGAGCAACCCCGACATCTTGCGGTCAGGCTCCGCTAAAGCACGGGAAGGCCGGCGCTCATTCGGCTCCGAAGCCACAGCCTGTGGGTGGGAGAGTTTGAAAGAAAACTGTGGAAATGAGGGAAAATTGGGAGGGTGGCGAGTGGGTGATGGGGATGGGTACGCTGCGTCCCCTCGGGGTGCTCCGAGGGGCCTTTTAGAATCGCAGAACCACAGAATGCTCTGGGTCGGAAGGGACCAAGAGGCCACCCAGCCTCCCCCCCACTGCGGGGAGCAGGGGCACCTCTAACCGGAGCAGGCTGCTTTTCCCACCCTGTGTCACTGGGGATCTTGTGGCCCAGCTCCCGGGCGCTGTAAAGGGGCTTTGCTTTCTTGACAAGCTCCAGTCTCTATAGAGCCCAAATTTTCTAGCATCCCTGATTTAGACTTTTTAGCGCTAGAGTAGGAGACAAAGAAGAGACGCACATCCCTGGATCTGGCTCGCTGCAACTGTAGGAAGACGACAGAGGGTTTTGTTTGCATCGTAGGCAGAAAGCATAGCCTGGCTTTGCTCTGACCAGGGACAGGGACTGAGCTCGTACTCACCGTGACATGGATTTTAAATCCCTTTCTGCTTTGCGGAGTGTGGTGCTCACAGAGGGGGTCTTGGGGCAGTCCGAACAAGCGTCTCTTGCCAAGTCCAACCGGGAGTGACAGGGTCACCCCACGGGGGTGACGTTTATGGGAGGGGGTAGAGGAGAAGCTGTATCACAAGGTAGAGCATGGGGTACGTGAATTACACAGCTTAAGGACTGGGTAAAGAAGATGAATGGAGGGCTAAAAATAGGATGATTTAAGGCTGAAGATATTTCTCGATGGCAATATCATCAGCACCCATTGATCACGTTATTCTGCCACTTCAAGAACCTGCGGGTGTGGGACAGATTAGCCCGTTAGTGGTGGTTCTTTGCTTGTTAAAATCACACGCAGATGAACAACTTACAGTGATCCAGAGCCAGGTGATGTCTTCTTAGGTTTCTACTATAGAAATATAGAAAAATCCCAGCAATACCCTTCCAGTGACTGATGAGGGATAAATGTGGTAAGGGAACCAAGGCTATCTAACCTGCAATAGCTGAATTTCCCCCACCACGCTGGGCTTTCATAATTTCAGGAATCTTTCCCTCTCTCTCCTGAACTTCCAGCACTGCTGCTAGGCGCAAATGGGCTAAGCAGAGCCCCAGAGCCACTCACCGCTGTACAGACCCGTGTAGCAGCCTTGCTGTGTGAACAGTTTGTAAAGCAACTTGAATGCTTCTGGGATTAAAAGATAAGGCAAAATGTTTTCCTACTGTAAATAAACCAGAATGATTTTCCTCCAAGTGTCTCAGGAGAACATGTGGGTGTTGGCCCCGGGTTGGATGGGGAACATCAAAGGAGTAAAGCAGGGAGATTCTGGCTGTTGGATTTCAATGTGTGAGTGGCATTTCCTGTTAATTAAAATTCACAGGCAGACTGCTAATGTGAACGGCTTTTGTGATGGGTGGTGGATTCCTACATTCCTAGAGAAATGGTGCATGGGTGGGCAAAGTGCCTTTAAAATAACACAGGCAAAGTTATAGAAGGTTGGTACAGCACTTGAAATGCCCTTTCCTGGGAATTTTCATCTCTCTACTCACATCACAGATGCTTTAAGAATAATGAGGTTGAGTTACCACTAAAAGCTGCTTTTGGCAAATTTTAGTACTAGCAGCAGCAAATGGGATCAGAAATTATTCATGCAGGCCAGTTCACCCTTGAACCCCAGAAATACTACATCTTAAAATCTCTGTTTAGAAAAAAAAAATTAGAAATCAAGCATGCCAGACTGGTCCTGCTCTCACAGGTGCCTGGATATGAAAAAGCAGAATTAGGTAACGCTGTCGTTCACTCACCTTAAACCAGATCCCCTAGGAAAAGCAGAGGCTGCTGATAGAGCTGGCAGAAGCCAAGCCTTTGACTAAGGTAGGGATTTAGGATCTCATTCCTTTCCCAGGTCTGCCAAGGCCCCATTGTGTGACCCTGGGTAAGTCACTGGTCCCCTCTCTGCCTTAAGTTTCTCATGCCAGCACAGAGATAATAAACCTTCCCTGGCTGCATTTTTTCAGTACCTCCTGATCCCTGGACAGGCAGTGTCACAAATTTGCCAGGATGCTGGGAATGATTTTTGGAGACTTCTGCACAAACTTTGTGTCTTAGTTCTGCTTTCACTCCCAAGTAAAACCATTCTCCTGGACTCAACTAGGATGCACCGAGCCAGAGCTGAGCCCGTCAGTAAACCTGTAACCCCTACGTCTGCAAGGGAGCTGGACTGGGTGTTACCCTTTGAGCCTCGGAATCAGATGATCCAAAGGCTGTCGCTGCCTGTCCTCCAGGCTGCAGGGACAGAGGCAGCTCTGTTCCAGTGACCGCCTCCGAGCCCCTGCAGCAGCAGCTCTAGCCACAGCCAGGGCAGTGGGACAGCAGGGCTCTGTCCTGCGGCCCCGGCCACGCAGGGCACAGCCTGTTCCCTGGCCCGGGACAGCCACGCTGCACCCTTCAGGGGACAGCCAGTTGGGAAAGGGAACCACAAGGACCAATCTTCCCTTTGTCATTCCGCCCGTCTTCACTAAGGCACGACAAGGAGCATCCATGCTGAACGACGGCGCCCAAACCCAGTGTGCAGCCAGCGCGGAGCTGCCCGGGGAAGCAGGAGACTGATACAGGGTAACCCCAGCAAAGGTGGCTGATGGGGCTGCACCTCTTCGCCACACAGCCCTGAGACACTGGCCTTGGACCCTTGCCGGTCTCCCTGCTCCTCTGTTTAACGGGGCTCTGTTTTGGCTCAGCCTGGGAGGGAGAACTCACCGCCCTCCTGCTCCTCCTGGGGAACCACTGCCCAGACCAGCGGCTGAGGGCTTTGCTTTTCCCCTTTCAATCTGCAGAGCAAACAGGACGATGTGACGTGCTAACAAATGTGCTTTATTGTACATTTTTTACAACCATTAAGGATTTTGTTGAACTCGACTGATCAAAGTTCCACATTCAATTGGTTTTGGTGGTTTTGGTTCAACCCCCCCCCCCCCCCCCCCCGAGTCCCCACTGATCATGCAGCCCTACGGCAGTCCCTGCAGCAGCAGGGGTGAGCATCACCCTGCCAGCTCTCCCACCCAGCCCCGGGGTCTGTCAGCAGCGCAGGAGCAGGGGGCATGCGCTGGATCCCTGCCCCGGGCCAGTCCACCTTGCCAGCTCCACCAGTTTACACTGTCAGAGAAATCTGTCCCAGCACATGGATCCAGTCATTCACCTTCCCTACACCAAGAATCATACCCTTCATCTTTCAATCCACCTATTTCAATGACTGATCTTTTAAATTAAATATTTTAGATTCTTACAGAAAATAATGAAAAAAAAATCAGATAAAGTGGTGATTAAAATCACAGTCAATTTGCAATGCTTTCACTGAAAGTACCCAAGCAATATGATTTTAAAAAATGTTAAGAATCAAAGCCTATTTTTCAGAAATGTCAATAATATCCCAATGCAACTTGCCCACTGGCCCGCGACTCAGCAGGTCGCTCACGAGTGAGTCAGTCTCACAAACCTCAGACTGGCCACATTCACCAACGGTGAAACACCACCGATGTCCAAAGTTACATCAGAAATTAATTTGGTCCCAACCCCCCACCTGTGTACTCAGTGCAAAGAACCAGGCAGCAATTGCTGTCCCAGGTTTTCAAAACACTGAACATGTTTGGAAACAATTGTTTCCTTCCTCTTTCCAAAGCTTGCAGTAATACACCGAGTCCTACCGACACATCTCCTGAATCATCCTTTCACGCACAAACCTGAAGAAATAGTCATCATCCTCCATGACAGAATTATCACAAGATGGCAGTGGGACCCCATCCTTCGCAAGCTGCTAGAAGCACCCGGCCACGCCGCCTTCCCCCAGGGCAGATTCTGATACACTCACTCTCATTGGGTTGCACAGAAATAATCCAGTTGCCTCCACCCTGTTCCCAGGGCTACTCTCCAAAACGAGGTAGGGTATCAGAAGCTAGAGCAGCAAAGCTCGCTAGCTTTCCTGGGGGGAGAGGCATCGACTCAAAGATGCTCGATGCTTACAGGGTTGTCCAGTTAACAACCACCTACAACAGACGGGACTCCTGATGGGAGAGTCTGTTTGGTACCTGTGGAAGGTGGGGAAAGATCTTCCAAGAAAATAACAAATGGATGTTGTGACACTGACCAATATTTCTAAAAATAAAATTAAACCAGAGGGTCCCATAGAGTGTGAGCAGCCACGTGGCTTTCCTCCTGTGCATACTCTGATGATTCCAGTGCCCAAGTCCTAAGTGAGTGAGTCCTTCCCCAGGGGTGGCTTTGTTCATATTTTATTTAGTGCACTTAAAGTGACATTTTCTACAGCTGTCAAGAGTGAGGTGGCATTTTCTGCATGGATGTTGGCCCACGCAGGGAAGGTCCCCAGCTGGAAGATGCTCTTGGCCCATGTGTTCATAGCCAAGCTAAGAAGAAGAACTCCCATAAAATTCATGAGCAACCCAGTTCTTGCCTACAAAAGAAATATAAAGACAACTGTTGAGTTCAGACTGCACATCCACAGCATGTGAAGCATGAAGCTATTTGAATATAAACATTAGAAATACGGAAGGCTTAATTGCCGTTAGTATTAGCAACATCTTAAGCAGGCTTTCTTAGGCCACAAAGGCCATTCTGCAGATGCTTACCAAGCTTTGATCCATCAAAAACATTAACATCTGTTTAGCCTCAGGAACAGGAGCAGGAAATGGGACTGAGCCTAATTTTACTCATAAGCTTTATTTCTCTGCACTGGGGAACTCTTCCTGCACCCAGAAACCTCTGAAAGTTGAGCTGCTGACAGTGGCAGGAATAGGTACAGAATCTGGGAGATGCTGAGCACATTCAAGACTGGCTTTGTCACCATTTGGAGCCACAGTGGCTCCACATTTCACAGGGTGAGACTTTATACAGGCTCCTTCCATATACCTGTGCCTTCAAACACTGCTGAGAACAGTACTAGGCTTCTGTCTTTTCACTTTAGTACATGTTAAATGGGTAACACTCCTGAAAATTCCTTTTTTAAACACTCAGACTGATTGCTTTCAGCATTTTTGGTATCTAAAAGAACTTACCATATCCTTGACCATCAAGTGTCCAGAAGAAAACGCAATTGAGTTAGGAGGTGTTGAGACTGGCAGCATGAACGCATAGGAGCATCCTATAGTTCCTGGTATCATTAAATAGAGGGGATTTACTTTCAGACGAATGGCCTTGAAAAACAGAAAGGAACAGAAATTGCACCTTGGGGATTTGGAGTCATCAGCAGATGTATCAAAGAATGCAAATAGCCAGTGCACTGTGCAGAGCCCTATTCCATGCTCTGTGATAAATAATCACGTATCTCTCCAACAACATCTGAAGGATTATTATCCTCCAGTGTCCATGTTACACTACAGGCACTTGTTTTGTTGCTCCCAAAGATTTCAAAGTGCCTGAAGCCCAGGAGCAGGAGAACTGCATGGTGCCTGTCCCAGCACAAACCTGCCCATCCAAGGACAGGGGAGCAGAGGAGCAGCCAGCCTTGCCATGGGGCTACCTTACCAGCTCTGCCAAGACAGGCAGAAAGATGATAATAGTGGCTGTGTTGCTGGCAAACTCTGTGAATAGAGCGATGACAATCGTGATGAGGATGACAGCCACGGGTGGTGGTACGCCCTCCAAGGGATGCAGACGGCCTCCTATCCAGACAGACAAACCAGACTCCTGCAGAAAGAGGAGAGCAAACAAGCTGGAGAGAAGAGCTCCTACATCCCTGCACGTGAACTGATCGTTTCCCAGAACAACCTTCACCAACCCTCACAAGCACCTATGTGCAGTGCCCTCAGGGTGTTTAACAGCAAGCAGTTTGAAAGGAGTTGCAAGATCTCTTAACCTCCTTAGTTACCTGCTGCACATTGCTGTCTATAGGAGTGTGTCTCTAGGAACACGTCTTTCAAGTGTTGTGACCCCACAGATGCAAATTTCCCAGAGCCAAATGGGAAGTGACATCCTGATAAAACCCCAGTCTTTTGGGCAGGATGACTGCAATATGGGACCTGCGGTGGGCCTCACCTCGCAGCCCTTCGCCATGGCAAAGCCTCCTCCAAGCAGCAAGATGATGTTCCAGGGCACTGTCTCTTGGGCCTTCCTCCAAGTCAGCAAGGGTTGTGTCTCAGTGTTTGGTGCTGGATGAAGAGAAAACCCCCGCGTCGAACACCCACCCAAAGAGAAGCACATTAGTCATCATCTGACAGAATGACATCATGAGCCTGACATCAGTGCTGAAGCTCACTAACCACAAGTTGCCAATGGTTAAAATATACATATGGAGTCTCTTAAGCTAGACAATTAAAAGATAATTTAACTTACTATCAGATCTTAACAAAAAGGAAAAGAAATTCTAGTGCTTAAAGTTTTCTTCAAGGCTTTCTTGAGGGAACATTGAGTATCAGGTTAATTTTCTCTCTGTAACAGATGTAAACATTGTCCTCAACAGATGGGAGCCCATGGATGGAGAGAATTTTCTACCATTTGAATTATGAAGATGTTATTACTTTTCTACCTGCCATTCAACAGCCAGTGAGTTTTATAGCAGAGAGCTCATCTCCCCTAAAGGCCATCCCTTAACACATGATGAAGTGAGCTCTGTCAGATGGAAGGATGCACTAATGGGACTGTCATTTTCTGTTGAACCAGGGCACACATAATTTATCCAGAGGAGGCCTGATTAAACATCTTCCTGTGTACGGACAACACAACAAATGTGCATGACTCAGAGCAGCTCGTATTTTGTTCCCA
Source organism: Gorsachius goisagi (assembly GCA_018403395.1). Lineage (NCBI taxonomy): Eukaryota > Metazoa > Chordata > Aves > Pelecaniformes > Ardeidae > Gorsachius > Gorsachius goisagi. The sequence continues at coordinate 13,672 of BOSO01016565.1, forward strand.
TAGACCCCACACGGTGCTGCACCATCCACCAAAGGCCTTCATCAGCTGCATTTCCACATTAAGGTCTCTTACTCCAAGTGGATCTTGAATTAAAATTTGTATCTCATTGCTACTCCAGAGGACAGACTCCTGGTACCAAAACCTGCTGGAGAGTTTGGGCTTGAGGAGTTTAAATTCTAAATCATTCTGGGAACTGAGGAAGGGCCCCTACTTTTGAGTACAGACATCTCACCCAGCTCTGCCCTCTCAGAGGTTCATGCTCTCCCCTGAGGAGCTGTTTGGGAGTCAGCACCCAAACCTTTGTTTCACAGTCAATCAGGCCTGCTGCGGTAAATCATCACTGATTTCAGTTTGCTTCAACCCGCCGTGGCATCATCTCTGGCAGCTCCGTGAGCAACTGAGTCATTCCTGCAATCAGCAGCAGGGCAGTGACTGCTAAACCTCTTAAGGAACTTCAGAAAAAAAGCCTCTGTACGATCAGATTGCACCTTCAAACCACGCTGCTCCAGACTGCCAGCACCACTGCTGTGGGCTGGTGCAGGTCCAAGGTGGGATAGTCTTGGCTCTTGCTCCATGCCTGCCCTACCAGAGCAGGGACACGGGTAGAGGCCCTGCCCGGAGGGGTCTCCTACTCACCTTTCAAGTCAAACCACCACTTGAGGGAAGGTTTTTGCGAAGGGAAGAAGAACAGTATAATCACAATGGTGATTCCTGTAACTGCATCTGAGATAAACCTGTCCAAAAGCAGCAGAAATGCTGGTAAGAAGAAAAAGCCTGTAGAATTACAAAGTTTATGAGAACAGGGATTTACCAAAGAAGATTACAAATTTCCATCAGGTTTGAACAACGTTCATTGTTCACAGTTCTTTTAATCCCCTATTGAGGTACATTTCTAAGATGGGCTTTGAATCCCATAGAAAAACTGCCCTGCAAATGTAAAAGCCAAGATCTAATCCCCACCACACTGATGCTCCAACTGTTCTGATTACGAACTTGGGTTCAGTCCATGAGGGGCTGTGAGGACAAGTTTCCCCAGCTCGTTGCAGGGAAGAAGAGAGGCAGAGCCCAGGCCATCTTATTTACATGGGTTCTTTGCAAAATGCTCAGGTTCTAACATGAAAGGCAGGCTCTGTCCAACGAAGAGCTTAAGCATGGTTTTGATTGTAAGGAGCTATCGACCGATGAGGGAAAAGTCCATAACTACTTTGTTGTATTACGGAATCATTTCTTAAGCTTGATCTTTATTTAAAAAAAACAAACTATGAAGGTCTCTTCTGTTAAGAAATAACAACACCCTCTCTGAGCTTTAGCATTCCCCAACTGCTATATCCATCCGTCTTCCCAAGGTAGGGATGTCATGGGGGAGACTAACTTGCCCAACAAACAGGATAGCACAAGGGGTCAGGTTCTGCCGTCCGTCTTCAGCCTCCAGACCTCCCGTGAAATCACAGGATTGCATAAAGAATTCAGTATTACACTGTGAATGTACCTATAAGCAGCGTTCCCAACATTAAAACCCGAGGATGGCCTCAGATAGACACATGCCAACTTCCCACTGGGCTTCATGTACCTCCTCCGGGAGACAGAAACAATAAAGCTGGCTCTGCTACTTGAAGCTCAGTTTAATTTATTCCAGGAAACCAGAGTAATAGTGTTAAGCAATGCAATCAGAAACCCAGGAATCTCAATGACTTGGAAATGCTACTGAAAAACATGACAGTGGAATGAAAATAAAATCTTACCCTGGTGCAAAGAAGCTTGCCCAACCTGGAATGAATTTGGGATCCCTGGAGAAAAGCATGATTGCAAACATGCAGAAGAAGAAGAAAATTGCCTGTTCTGCAAACCTAAAATGAAAAGAAAGGCAGTTAAAACGCTGATGTGCTAAAGGGGTGGATCCAAGCTAGGACAAGTATTGAGCTCAGGCTGTAGCAGCTTGGGTGAGAAGTTAGGCTGGTTTCTTAAAATAACTACAGTGAAACACTAGAATAGATCGTAAATCTATTTGCAAATACTGATACTTGTCAGCAATTATGTCTCATTGGAAGACATTAAGGAGAGGCAAGATGGGCATCAGAAATGCCCAGATCAGATGTCCCGACAGGCGTTCGCAAGGTTGGCCTGCTGAGTATGGCAGAGAGGAAGGGCCAAGCAGCTTCTCATGGCCATTCCCTCACTGCTGCCCTCTGGGATGTCCCTAAGGCAGCGTCAGCTAGGGGGGGTTCACTCCAGTTCAAGTAAAAAGGACGGCTGAGATTTAAATCATATATGAGACAGCAGGAACAAAATTCAAGGTCAAAACCTCAACAGTATCCTTCAGATGCATGACAAACAGCAGGGGAAATGGCAATAGCATTCGCTAAGCATCAGGCTTGACTCCAGTGGAGCCAAGATTTAACCAAGACAATGCCTCAAAACACTGTTTAAAATCTCTCTGAGCACAAGGGCAGGCATTTAAACCATTGGGAAGAGGCCACTTGCATTGATTTTAAGTTATGGGGTTGCTAATCAAATTGGTGGAGCACAGCTTAATGGACTTTCTCACTCCTAGACCTCAAAGTGGGACTTTGATTCTTTCAGAGACATTTTGCAGGCTGCTCGATAATGTACTGAATGGAACAAATAAACCAATTTCTTTCATTTACAGCACAGGCACAGTCAGTTGTCTTTGAAGAACCATTCCATTTCCCACACAACAGCAATAATTACGATGTCGATAGCATGACACAAACATCGCTGAATCTTCACAGCATCGCTGTGAGTATGAAAATATTATTTTACAGATGGGGAAACACAGAGCATTTAAGGTTAAGACTTACAGTTTCAAAAACCTTCACTAGCCCTGATTGCCCAGAATATCAGTGGCTGGTTGGATGTACCTAGGGTTTGATTCTTGGAGACACTCAACTTTTCCTGCTTCCCCCTTTTTTGGCATCTCATAAGTCTAAAACCTATGTTACTTTCTGCTGGTTCCTTTCTCCAAAATATGATCCCCATCATTACAATTTGAGTAAAGCTTTATCCAGAAGACAAGACCTTTGAGAAACTACAATAAGAAGCTAGAAGTGTCTTGTTCTTTCTTCACCTAATACAATTGAAGGAGTTATTCAGAAAAATAGTGTATTCCATGACATAGATCTGACTTCTTTCCATATACTTTCTTTGAGCAGCTATTAAGCTTCCTCCAAGTATACCCACAATCCCTATGATTGGTATCTATCATGTGATTCATCAGCCTTCTCAACAAATTCATCCTGCTTCGCACAACAGGCATGTGCAAACCTTCAAAATTCAGCCTGTGTTTAGTACCTAACGCACACAGGATTGTTTTTTTCCCTGGAGCAGAAAAATTACAAACAGTAATTAAACAAGCCAGCATGAATTCACTCTATAATATGAACTTTGTTCTTGAGAAGATTTGAGTACAAGCTGCTATTTGTAGCTATTATTCCCGCTAGGGAAAGTGGAGAGGCTGGAGCATGCAAAAAGCAAACTTCAGCAGGTTACAAACAGTCTGAGTGGAAACATGTTTCATTTGCTTCTAATCTCCATTTCCCCCCTGTTCTCCACTCTTAAGACAGGTCATTTCCAACCCACTTGACTTCTTTTTCACGTCAGTCCCGACTTTGACTCACTTTGTTGGACCCAGTTTCTGATAGTCCTCCTTTATCACTTCTCTGGCTCGGGCTTCTGCATCCACTCTTATATTCGACTTTTTTGTTCTCCAACCCCTGCCAAGAAACACAGTTATATCTTTACATGCCTCTAACATAACCATACCACAGTAAATGCTGCATTTTCCAAGGCAGCATATGCATGACTCGGTGTACTTCTCTAGCTCTCCAAGCTGCAAAGAGCTGCACGTCTCCAGTGGCTCAGTTTGCATTACCTTCAAAACATGAAAACTGATGAGGAAGGTCTCCAGTGCGGACAGAGGCAATAAGGCGCTATTTTATACATCCCTTCTCTCTGCATTCATACAAAGGAGACACTGCAGAGGTTAGGAAGTTTCCTCTCATTTACATTCTGAACTGTTTCCTCCAGCATGGGCTGCGATTGCCAAAAGAAAGTCCCAACATTGCAGTATTTTCTCATCGCTACCAGATACCTACTTGGGCAGAACAACTAGGAAAAGTGCGGTGTGCAAAATGAGTCTGTCCATTTGTCAAGTCACTTGCAAGTTCCTGGGTGATCCCAGGATGCTGCTGAGGATCAACAAAAATGTGAGGAATTTCCAACTGGCCGGGAATGTTAATGCGCTCCTGGCTAAGCCTCTTAGCCCAGCCACACTGACCATGCACACAGTTTGCTCCTCTGTAGGGTGTGCACACAAATGATATATTCATGTCTCGTACTTTGTCTCCCATCACATCCCATGCCTCTGAGCCTGGTTTCTAACCCTGATCATGACCTTGATTAAACCTACAAACCCCAACTTTCTGTATCATCAGATGTGTCCATCTGGCCCTGCAGTGCCTGCGCTTCCTTAACTCATTCACTTTTTCAAAGGGATATAGTGGCTGGATCTTCTGCGTGGATGAATGGTTGATCATTCAGAAGTTCCTGAACCTCAAACAGATACACCTGGCCATTCAATTGATTATTTTGGGGGGGCTGTTATTAACAGCAGCTTCATCTCAGGTCAGCCAGCCTACACCTAAGCCTTTTAATGTCTTTTGGATTCAAGCAAAGTCAACCGGCTATTGCAGCGATGTCCATCTGCCTGTACTATGCTGCAGGCACCAAGCACTTGTCCACACAGAAAGTCCCCGAGTTGTTACAGTCAAAGCAAACAAACTCCTGCAGACGCTCAGCTGTACTTGTGCAGCTTTGCAGTGTCTCTTCCGAGGCACCTCACCACTGGGGAATACTGGTATCTGCGCTGGCCCAGCTATCCCAATAAAGCCAGGCTTTGTGCTGACAGAGCCGAGCCAAACAAAACAAAAAGCATCACGTTCTCCGAGCACAAGAGCAATTTTGCATTTCGCTGGGGGCTTTGGCCAGCATAGCTACCTCTTCCCTCACCTGACAGTCCGGGGTCATGCCGGCAGGACGCCGGGGCCGTGCCCCAACCCTCACCGTAGGACGCAGGAATTCAGGATCCGCATCCCGCAAGCCCTGGGCACACGATGCAGAGCGGCGCAGGTCTGAGCGGCTGCGGGCTGGCAGCGCGTCCCACAGCAGCACGCAGAGCTCCCGTGAAGCCCCACGAGCAATTTAAGGATGAGCATTCGGCATTTTCTGGATTGAAACTTTCCCATTGATTTTTTCCTGTCTCTGAGACAATGTAAATATTTGGACACCTGTTCTCTCTTCCCACCGCCCCCCCTTTTATTTGCATTTTTAACTCAAAATAACAATTAAAGACTTTTCTAAATATTACAAACTCTGTATGGTCCCTGGAGGAAGCAGGACTGCGAGTTTGTTACCATGACGTGTGAGAGCGCGCGGGGGGAAAAAGGGCTGCGAAGGAACCAGCATAGCAATGCTGCAGCCATTTTAAGTAGTGTACACTGGGGGCTGCATGTATCCAGCAAAGATTTACCAGAAAAACATGTTATCCTCAGTTACAGATTAACACGCTGTTGTAAAATTAAGCCCTGTTGTGAAGTAATCTGTTCCAAACCCAAGTTTCTGCCCCAGGATCAAGCCCTGGCTCTTTTATGTTCTAGGAGATTTTTGGTACTAATTCCAGGGGAACCAAGACTTCATGCTGGTCTTCAACGTTTGATCCTGCTTGCCCTTCTGTCAGTGAAAATCTGCCACTGACCTCCACAGGCCTAGGTCAGGCAGTAAAACAACCTTTAAAAATCGTATGTTTAATCAAATGAATATGTAATACGTCCTCTGTACACGTATGTATTTCAGTTAGATAAAGCATATGTACTATAATATATAAAACCTTCCTGTCGTCTATCTTAAAAATAGATGATTTCTTATAGCATGAGCATCCTGAAGTCAGTTATGAAGCCCCACCCCCACGGTCCAGGAGCTGATCCTGGGTGATACCATAGATTTAGCAGGAGAATCGTGATGAACATTTGTTTCACAACACTGTGAAATATAACCAGACTGCGTATATGTATAGGGAACATAAACATACCTCAGGTCGATTCCTCCGTACAGGATGGAGATCCATAGCCATCCCAGGAGAAGAAAAATCAGCATTAAAGGAAATGCAAACATAAACCAAGAACCAAAGTTCACCACATCACACTCTGGAAAATAACTAAGCAAACGGGAAAAATCAAGTTAATGCAAGAAGGGAAAACAACCCTTCAATTTAAGGTTAAACAAACATCTGAAATCAGCAGCAAAATAGCCCACAAACTTGCCAGTGTGCATTTAAAAACTGTTCCTCTGTGTGCATTAGCAGCTGTCTGGGCAGTAGGAGATTTGGGGAGCGTTGTGGTAGGACAACCCCCCAGGTCCCGTGCAAGCCTGCAAGGGAAGATCTGAAAATCTCTCTCCAGATGGGCTGATACTTCCATGCAATGATACTCCTGAACACCTAGGGTTAAACCCTGCTACGGTAACTGCTAGGGATCCTGAACACGAACCTCCTAGGGATGCTGTACATGCCGAGGAGAGACTGAACATACTATTTGTAGAGGCCAGCCAAGTTAAGAAATACTTGTGGGCACTTAGGATGGCACAAATCTCCATTCCCATGCACATAGGAGGCATCTTTTATACCCAAGAAAACAGGCCAGAAATAGTGGGTTCCTTATTTTTCTTTCTACCGTATGGTGGCAGATATAATTGCTCACAAAACACTACCCAGCCTGTTTCATCAAAACAGTTACCAGATTAATTGCAAGCATGTAGTCAAGTCCCATTAAATTCAATGGGATGAAGAGCATCAGTGAGGTGAAGCACATATGCACCGCCTTGGCTGACAGCCTGGCTGGAAACCTGCTTATTACAGCTCAGGCTGATGTTTTCATCTGCTCACAAAGTTTCCCAAAATGTTCTGGAAGGGCATAAATTTTCCAAAGTAGTCCTCGGCACAGAAGGGAATTTCCTACAGGGATGGAGAACACATCTCCGTTCTCCAGGATTTATGGGGCTCTCCAGGATGGCCTCCCATACCTCTTCAACTGTCCCAGAAGGATGAGGTTTGGTGCAGTTCCCGTCAGCGTTGCTGTTCCTCCGATGCTGGCCGCGTATGGGATTGAGATGAGGAAACCTTTCCAGATATTTGTTTTGTATTCCTCCTCCTTCTTTAAGTCTGAGAGAGCATCACTGGCAACCTCCTTCTCCTCCGTCAGATCTTTGCTTTAAAACAGCCCAAAAGAGAATCTGGTGAAAGCCCTGGTTTAAATACAGCGCAACCACTTCAGAGCCTTGACAGAAGGAAAACTCCCAGTTTTTAGAAATCCAAGCTAACACTGTCCTCAAGGACACCCAAGCAGCTCAGTGCAGCAGAGGGTCTGCTCGGTGGACTGCCCCATGGCACCAGCAGCCTTGCAGAGGGCAGAGCACCCTCAGCACCCGTCCATAGGAGCTGAGGGCGCACATGCCTTGCCCAGCCCCTCAGCAACTTGTAACACTTGGCATAAAGTCCACAGGACTGCTAAAAGGAAAAAAAAAAAATTGATAGCACCGAGAGGAAAGAAACATCTGTTCCTGAAAAGATGCTTCCTTCCCATCGTTGTTATCAAGGCAGGATCATCACCAGAGTGTAAGTCCTGGTGGGTTTCACATCACCGGCTTCACACGTTTGATGCTCCTGAGAAAACCAAGGCACAATTCCCCAGCAGGAGACACCTTGGGCTACCATTTCAGAGCAGCTGGAAAAATCTCTGCAATGATTTGGACATGCAGAGGGATGCTGGACACACAGAGGAGGGTTTTTCTCATCAGGCTGCTAGTGACTGGGATGTTTGGCACAATCAAAACATTTCAATGACTGAATTTCAAATTCCTAAAACTTGGTCTAGCTCAGGGGATAATTCTCTCTCGACTCTCTAATACAAACTTTATAGTTAACTTACTCCTCAGTACTTGCCAGAAACTGCATCTCAGTTGGTACAGTGTAAAGTTTATTCTGCTGTAAAGATGCTGAAAAAGAAAGATTAGGACTTTAAAACAGTTCAAAGCATCTAGAAAATTCTCCTTGAACCAAACAGAGGAACGGAGGAAACAACTGCCATTTACAGAGGAGGGCCTGTGCAAACGAAGGGTGAGCTCACGCCGCGGGGACGGTAGCGCCCGGCGGGGATGAACCAGCCCATCTCCTCCTGCCACCACTCTGGTCCCACCGCAGCACCCAGCTTCTCCTCCAACACCCACAGGCACTTGGTCCTTTTGCTACTGCCACTGGTTGGACTCTGGGATCCTCTAACATGATGAGGAGCTTCAGGTTGTCCCATATCAATTAATGGGTTTGGGGTGGGGTATTTTTGGGGGGTAACCATAGCTCATTCTTAGGAAGAAAAGCTGTTGAGTGCAATGTATCTGTAAGGCACATTCCCCAGTGTGCAGCAGGAGCATCCTGCCACAGAGCTCCATTCCCAAGGGATAAGAATTTTACCCTGTGAAGACACCTAGCGCAAAATCACCATAAAGCTGTAGTTCACTCCTTAAAGATGAGCACAGGGCACATTTGGGGATTAGGCTTCATACCAGGTCCACCCTGACAGCAAGGAGGCCACCATCCCCTCCATAATTGACAGACCCTGCAGGCTGAGAGACCGGTCCCCAACACAAGTTTAGGGCGGGGGGACTCTGTTGCATACCCAATTCCCAGGAACCCTCCTGCATATCTCACATGGGCTCTGCCTCACTGTCCTCATTGCCACCCAGGGAGCACGAGCAGGACTCGGGAGCACTTGGGGAAAGGGTATATTTTGACCATAATGACTGGTGTTGTCTTTGGTAGTAGACTGGGAGCTGCACACCTCTCTACCACACCCCTACAGGAGAATTTAGAAATCAAAGGACAGAACTTCCATAGAGTCACTGGTTTTTACCAGATCTCACACTAAGTCTTGTGGCATTTGTAGTTCTGGCTCACGCCTTGAGCTCCTGAGGTTGGGAGTAGAGATGTGCCATTAAGCCCCATTCTCTATAGCCCTCCTCAGGACTGGAGCACTTGTGAGTTTTATCCCCCTCCAGCCCAGGTGGCCCTTCCCCAACACCGCTGGCTCTGCTGCCTTTCCTAGAGCTCCTTGTACATTTTTGGGCCTAGAGGCCTGTGTCTGCACTGCGTGCAGAGCCCATTTCCTGCCACTGCCACCCCATCAGTCCACAAATTTCTGCGCACCCCTTCTCAGTTGGAACATTGATCATCATCAACCCTATACACACTGGAGACTGAAAGCAGTGCATGGAGAGGGGCCAGTGGTCAAAGTCTCTGGACTCACTCACGTGTGCACTGAAGACACGGAGCTCGTTCCAGCTCAGTGAACCAAGGAGTTTTGCAAAGTCATGTTTTATACATCGCTAATTTACCAAATTGGAGTTAATTGGCTTGGACGCACACATGCTGAGCTTTCATCCCAACAATGACGTGATGGAAGGATATAATTAGAAGGACAAACATTAACTCATGGCTGACTGTTGATCCCCCAACACATTTAGCCCAAGCCCACTGCTGTCCTGCTCAAGCCTAGCACTGGCTCTGCAAATATTTTGTTCCACCTCTTCACACTTTTCAAATTTTTCCCTGCTAAACCCAAAATCCCATCCCATCTTGCCAGGACCATCTGTGAGTTACCTCTCAAGGAAGGTCTGCAAAAGTTAACTGTGCAAAGGGAAGCCAGAGCTGCTGCAGAGCAAACTTTTCCTATGAAACTTGTAAAAAGGAGTTGAAAATTGTTACAATTCTAAGTCAGAAGAGGCCGAAGACCACTCAGGTAGGACCTGTCTGTACACACCTCTTGGAGCAGTATGAAAAGGACTCAGTGGCCATTTCACCCAAATACCTCGTATACCTTAGAGGCAGAAAGGCTTGTCTTAGAAAAGTTGGGCTTTAATGACATGTTTATTGTTTCTAAAAAGTTGAAAAGGCCTGAGAAGGAATAATTCCACCCACCCAAGGGGTGCAGGCAGCAGTGCTGGGGTTAGGCAGCTGAACCAGGCAGCAGTGTCCAAAAATGCACGTTTCCCACCCTCCTCTTTAGAGACATCATTTCCAGGTCTGCAACCCAACGCAACACCTCAAGCACTGACTGCAGTTTATCTTGAATTTGCAGAAGATATTCTCTATGCAGAAATATTCTCTATGGAAATATTTTCTCATGATTTTTACCTGGAGATACTGAAGCTGCTAGAGAAATTAAATATTGCCAATGATGGGTTAGTGGGCAGAGAGCAGGAGAGAAGGTCAGGCTCACTAGCACAGCGGTTTCCAGCTTATCACACACCTATGGCTGGAGATGTCAGACAGAATTGTAGGGACTCTATAACCCACCTCCAAAAGGAAAATTCTGCAAGTTGAAAAAAGCCTGTTGATGTTCAGTTTATAACCCTGCTTCCATTAACCAGAACCAGCTGGGACTTCAGCCACCAAAGCTCATCCAACTGCATTCTTGCATTGGTAGCCAACAGGGTCAAAATGAACAAAACACTACGGCAAATTTTAGCTATCAGCGACACAAGCATGCAAATATTTACTCATTTGTAACATGCTGCCCATATGGCTGAGCATGGACATCAGTGATCGCAACCCTGAGGTTCTCTCATCAGCAAAGAAGTGTGACCTACTGATCAGAGACACCGCTTTAGCTCTGGCACTGGCTGTGTAAAGCAAAGCCCTTCACAAACTGGTTTCAGATAAAAAGTCTATGAGGAAACCTGCATTTTCATGTTGTACATTTTACAGATGACTCCTCCTTCACTTGTATTTATTACTTTTAGTAAGTATCTACCTCAACAGAAAAATACATCATCACGCCATCACATGATATATGCAAAGCATCATTTTATTCATTCTTCTACTTGCATGCCTCTTCCCTTTGCCTTTTCTGGCTTCTCTCACCACTGTAAGCATTGTGAGCCAAAGATGTTAATTTTGTGCTTGCCAACGTCTAGGAGGTCTTTATTTTATGCATTCCCAAACTCTACTGTATTTACAGTCACAACTACACAGTCAAATCATTTCAGAGGACGGGGTCAAGAAGGTTAAAAGCAGCCTGACAAAACACAACGCTTCTATAGAATAAGAAATTAAAGCAAGAAGGTCAGCGGGGTTGATTTTAATAGATGTGAATGGTCAAAAATTCATAAAGCAAATGTAATAAAGCAACCTGGAGTAGAAGTATCTCATGATTTTTAGAGATTAATGATGAATGATTAATTATATCTTTATTAGAGTATGTAGGTGTTTGCATCTTCTACTGGGGACTCATTTTTCTGCCTTAGGACTCAGTAGGAACCAAAAAGCCATCGCTTTTAAATCACAGGGGCAGAAGAATTATTAATTGGTGCAAGAAGCTGTGACTGCTGCTCCAACTCTCAGTAATAGCTGCAAAGGGGACTTCATGACTTCATTTCTGTTTTGCTGTTCCTCATCACTGTCTGCCAGAAGCTCAAACTCCTGGTAAATGTGGAGAGAGGGCTGTGGAAGACTATCTGACTGCAAAACCCTGACCTGGACTGTCCACGACCTGCTCAGGAACACCACCAGACAGTAGCATGGGAAATCACAAAGCACTTTATAAATAGGTATTTAACCTGCCAGCCTTCCCTTCCATCCTCCCCTTCTCCTCCAGCTCAGGCTCCAGTTTCATGGCAGAACAAATAGGAAAACGAGGAGAGCCCACCTGTCCAGGAGCACACGGCATGCAATGGAGGGGCTGTTGTCCTTGCCCTGCTCTCGCTGCCTGCCCAGTCCCTTGCCTGTCCCTGCAACAACGCACCATTACATAGCACTTATCTGCCCAGCTTTACTAACTACAGCCCTCCCTGGCTCTGGCTGTCCCTGCAGCAAGGCATCCTTCTGAATCCCATCACCACTGTGTCCACTGGGCTTTAAGTTGTGCCAGCAGAAGGTTTATGGAGCAGGTTAGCTGGGCATCACCACTTACTGTTTTTTCCAGACAACTCCTAAGCATTGGCTCCTGCATGACACAAGGAAGGGGCAGGATAAAAGGGAGTTTTATGCCAATACTCTTCCACCACAGTAGTAAAGTGTGTATTAAAATGGACCAGCACTGAGATCAAGCTGCAGCTAAGAAACCTAGTACTTGTGCCAGTGAAGTCAATAGTGGGGCATATTTGATGGCAGCAGGGCAGACCTCAGCTGGCTCATACTACGGCCCTGTCTCAATTACCTTGGTTTTCTTCATTTTCCCTGTTCATATCCTTAGATGTGTCTTTCTCCCCAAAAAGGCTTTTTAAAATTGCATTTGCAATTGGAAGCATCATAGCAGTGGAGGCAGTATTACTTAACCACATGGACAGGAAAGACGTTGTCAACATCATCCCTAAAATTAGTCTGGAAGAGAGAAAAAAAGGAAAAGCTGAATTTCTTCAGTTTGGCGAGTTCCTGGATATATTATAGCTATAGGGAAAAAAGCTCACATGCAGGGATAACAAAACTAACAGCAAAAAGGACTTCTGTGACTGTCCTGTAACTGAATGGAGCACAAATGTGGGGCTGAACCAAACGATTCTCCCTGTGCTCTGCTGGCCTCTGAGCAAAGGCAAAGAGCTGAAAAGACTCAGTAAGCTGGAGAAAAAGGCGTGCAGACAGCCCCGGTACGGGAGGCACCTGCATCACCGCCCACCATAGCGGAGCCGCCTGTAGCTCACAGCCCCCACGGAGGTCCCCCTGCTCCCGTAGTCACCTGGCTGGCTGGACTCCCACCAACATGAGGACCCGGAGCGCAATCCTGCGGTGTAAATTCCACTCCTCAATGGCCGAGGCCATGATTAAACCACTGAGGAAGAGGAAATTAGTGTCTAAAAAATATTGCGGGCAAACTTTGTTAGATGGGAGGATCCCCAGGAAGGGAAAGAGGACAATGGGCAGCAGAGCTGTCACGGCCAAGGGCAGCGCCTCCGTGCACCAATACAGGGCCATCAGCAGGATCACATAGAGACATCTTCCTTCCTGCAAAAGGAGGAGAGGGGAAACGTAAGACATGTGGCATTAGACACACATCTCTTCATTTGGAGACACTTAGACAAGCAAAATGCACCAGTTATTCCTTCAAGGATACAGTAATTCTCCCGAATAATTTCCATCAAGTGCAACATCTTCCCCCATACATTATGTAGGGGTTCAGGACTTGCACTGATCCTCCAAGACCACAGCAAACCCCAAATCCTCCCTGACTGCCAGAGCTTCCTATGTGCTGCAAGGTGGCAGTGCACTGGAGCAGCAACCAAGGAAGCTCTGGTGAGCAGGAACTGTCACAGCATGTTGAATTAGGGTGCTAGTCCTCAGCAGGCACCACTGCTAACGTCCCTAGGTGCCCCAGGGTCTGACCCTGCTGCACTTAATGTTTGTGCTTTCTCTCCTACTTCCACAGACTGTGCTTTGCATGGCTATGGAAAAACAGCTTTGAGAGATGGATGTATCGAGTCCCCACATTTGCAATAGGAGGCACACAGAAAGGCTTCTTTTCTTGGATCAGAATCTCCCAAGAGATCTGTGAGAAACCATTCCATGGCAACCCACCCCCGTCCCTACGGAAATCGGTAAATCAAGCGCCCTGGTGTCACGCCACTTCCTGAGGGCAGGGAGCTCGCCCATGGCCAGCATCGCCCCAGCCTCGGCCAAGGCTGGCAGAAACCCAGTGCCCCCACACCACAGCGTGAATTCATTCATTTGCCCAGGAGGCACAACTAGACCAAAGCCGTTTGTCATGACAGCCATGGCCAAAATAACAAGCGACGGAAAGAAGTCAGGAGAACGGCTCCAAGCCCAGGAAGGGAGAGCCCAGTACAGAGCTGGGCTCAGCCACAGCAGGGCTGAACAGGGATTTTGTCAGCGACCACGGGGCAGGGTGCCCACAGCGCTATAAATAACAGACGAGAGTCATTTGGAAGCCACAGAGCTATTTATTTTACCACTCTTTTCCAGCTTGTTGAACAGGTTGAATTGTTACTCAAAGGCGCCTCTGTCCCTCTGCTTGGACCTTCCTCCCCTGCACCCGGGGCTGGGCTTGCTGGGGCTTTAGTGAGGGAAAGGACGGCTCTGCTCCCTGCCATGGCTGGGTGGGGAACAGAGTGGGCTGGGAACTGCGTGGAGCTGCATTTTGGGAATAACGCAGACCCAGCTGCAGCACATGGGCGTGCAGCAAGGCACCAGAGCAGGTTCGGTGGAGCCACAACTTGCCTGGCCACCTGCAAAAAATTCACTCCAGCCCTTAGCTGAATGTGGTCGCCCCCCAAGCTCCTAGAGCAGACACCAGCCCAGTAACGCACCCACTGAGGATAAAAAATGAGCATGGTTACTGAAAAAGCCCAAGAGCAGAATCTACCCTGACACTCTTCTGGGTGCATCAAGCCGAGTGAATTGAAACCGATACAGATTTCTTATTCAATACATCTGTAGTGAATGTTTGAAAAGAGGCAAGAATGACAGAGCTTCTAAATTTGCTTGTAGCACTCGAGCTCTCCATTCCATGGGCGGTTCTGCTGGTGAAGCTCCAGTGCTTCACTGCCCGTGGAAACACGAATATCACAGAATTGAGAGTAATTTGCTTTGATTTTTTAATACATTAATCACAGAGGAGCCACCACTTCATGTGAGGTTCCCAAGATCTGGATTTAAAGATAATTTTCAGTCCTAATTTTAGATCCCAGTAAAGTGACATACGAGATACTGCGCAGTAAGCCCTTCAGGCTCCCAGGGCCCAGCCCTGGCACCTACTGGCTCCCACGAGCTCCCCACGACTTCGCTTCCTCCAAACCAGCAGGATCAGAGCAACAAACCTGGCGGTGCTAAACTTTGCAAAAATAAAGAATCCTGGTTTAAAATGTCTGCGCACCAGATTAGCAACTTCATCCCCGTGGCAACTGATAATTGCTCTTTACTCTGGTTCTTTTTATACAGCAAAGAAATAGCTTTGCTCTCATTAAGCCCTTTTCCATTTGATCTCTAAAGGCCATATAAATAATTTTTTTCTCCCACTGGAAAAATATTCTTCAATTTTCTGCAAGGGAAGCTGCACCACAGTGAACTTCAAAATAAACACACTTTGTCTCTTAGGGGGGTAGAGCAACTGAAAATCTTTAACAGTGCCTTGATATAGGAGCATATCAGTGAAGGCTTTAATTGACTTGATGAAATAGATGAAGTATGATTTAGAAAACTAATTACAAGTATGGGATATTTATTCTCTGGTGTATCAAAAATGTTTTCCAGAACACTGCAATGAAACACAGTATGAATCTAATAACTAATCTTTATCGCAAGGTCCAAAGCCAAGGGGTAAAAATGAAACAGGGTAGAAAGCTACTGTCTGGAGGGCTTTCCCAAACTTTTGAAACCTATATGGATCAACAGCAAACCACTTTACAAAGAAAGCTGTAGTATTGTTTATCCAACTTATTCTACCCCAGAAAAGGACAAATTGCTCCTATATTAAACAAGTTTTTCACTTAAGATAGGACAATCATTGAACAACAAAGGAACAAGACCACTTCAGAATAACTTAGATTTGGAGCAAGCACTCCCTAGAATAAAAAAAAAATTAATAAAATTGAACCAAACTCAAAATAAAATGGAAAGGGTTTTGGTTTCAAGATATCTTGCAAATGTTAATTAATAAATCCTCCCAGTGCCCACCAAGTTTGACTGGCATGCAAACAATAAATGCTAACAGAAGAATGGTCTTTTAGGGAGATGCCCATGGCTGCCCACGCTGTTGCAGGCAGCATGGTCACCCCTACCTGATCTTTATCCTTAGGTCCTGCTGCTGTGTCCCCGTCAGGCTCCTTCTCTTACCTCCCTGCAGCTTTGGGTTTTTTGTTTGGTTTTTTTTTTTCCAAAATAAGTCTATCAAAGTTCAGGGGGGAAAATGGTAGCACATACAAACTTTAAAAAGGGTCTTGTGATTGGGTTAATTTTATAACCATTTAATGATTTCCAGGGAAGTGCTCAGTGGCTCTGGTCTGCAGCAGCTCACCCTCCTATTGCCCAAGAGCCTTGAGAACGACCTCTGCCCCTCCAGGCACAGACCCCGTCTTCACTGCACTGAAGGCACCGGGGATTTTCCACACTGGGGGACCTGCTGAGCCACAGCAGAGGAAGCCAAGCCACAGGGTCGTCTCCCGTGGGCAGGAGAGCTGGACAGAGCAGGAGGTCTCCTGGAAGGGCAGATGAGGTGCCCCAGGGAAAGGCGGTACCAGCAGGGAACATGGGGCAGATAAGGCGAACCAGCTCACCCAGGCGTAGCACCAAGGCACAGGCATGCACAAGCCACCAGTCCCCACTGCCAACCTGAAAGGGGACATCAGGAGCCTCAGCTGGACCTTGTTCTCCACCAGCCCCAGGCAGCTCCTGGGCAGCCCAATGCCTCCCACCCAGGCTGACCCAGCACTTGAAGAAGTCCTACCCAAAGGCACTGCCAAGCTTTGGTTTTTCTCCATAAACCTTTGCATTTTACATGGTAATCACAGCCCCTCCACCCCCACACAGGCTCCCTCCATCACCCTTCCGCCCCATTACCAGGCAAACCAGTGGCAGGCGACAGGGTACCTCCAGGACCTCGATCCAGTACTGAGAGATATTGTGGCTGGAACTGGAGCTTTCTGAGCCCTTTTATCCCACTACCATCACCAAGGAACACCGTACCTGTGATACTCAGAACTACTCAGTACAAAAAAAGTACCGGTGCCTTTTAGCATCTTGCTCACAAACTGTTCTTGTGTGGCAGCTGTGACGGCGCTACCAGCCATCCCGGTCCCTCTGCCTGCTCTCCAACGTGATGGATATGAGAATCCGATTCCTACTAACCCAGCTCCTGCAAACATTATGTAATCTGGACACAAACCAAACCCTGTTTACCAGCCTTGCTGCCAGCAGAGCTGTTGTGCTCTCACTGGGTATTTGCAGAGTGGTTAGAAAGGGGTCAGTAACACAGGGGCACAAGCTGTAGGAGCTGCAGGGAATATATTCTGCTCTGGAGTTGTGCTAAAAAGATATAAAGCTTATTAAACAATTTTATTTAAACTTCTTGAAGTATTTTGTAGTTGGCAGAAAAAAAAAATCGTTTTCTCTGTTTTACAAATGGGACAGCTCAAGCTCAGAGAAAGCAGGCAGATTGACCAAGATGACATAGGCAACTACTGACAAAGATGAAACTGGAATCTTAAGAGAAAAATCTTCCCTGGCTCAGAGGTCTGAGGCTCACACCTTCTCTTGGGAGGCAGCAATAGATCCTGCATCTTGAATCATTCAAGGACCGCAAAGCTAAAACAGCACAGTGTGATGATTTGACACCCTGTGCGAGGTTAACAGGGCTCCCCCCTCTCCACTTCAGCATCAGGGTTTGGTATTGTTTTTAAGGTAGATTCACCACATTTGATTAGGAAAAAAGAAACATTTTCAGCGATGGTGAACCCACCACAAGTTTAGTAAGCTGTCCTCATGATTAATTAACCTCCCCGTTAAAATTATGTTGTGATAATCTGAATCTGCCAGCTTCAACCCTCTCCATCTTCTTATACGCTCCTCCTTTACGCCTTAGCCTGGGCCACCCTTACCCAAACTCTGCTCGTGATGGATGCGCCTTCAAGGTAGCGACCAAGTTACTCCTTGCTGCTTTACTCTCTGAAAAAAATAGGTCAACCTCCCACAGCCTTTCATCACATGGCCTGTTTTCCAGTCCTCTACTTGTTCTGAGACTTCTCCAATTTGTCAAAGCCATTTCCAAGCTGCGGAAGCCAAACAGGAAGGGATGTTCCAGTGAAAGCCACAACCTCAGCAAATAGCAGCCTGGTAGATGATCACTGCTTTTGCTCAACTTTCACGTGTCCATACACACAAATATCGCATAAACCCTCTTGGCTGTGGGTAGCCAGCCTGGTAGCCATGTTCAATGAGACACATTGCCATCTCAAGTGCTTTTTTGGAATCTGCTTCCCAAGAGGACT
This sequence comes from Gorsachius goisagi, assembly GCA_018403395.1. NCBI lineage: Eukaryota > Metazoa > Chordata > Aves > Pelecaniformes > Ardeidae > Gorsachius > Gorsachius goisagi. Next base: position 31,726 of record BOSO01016565.1, read on the forward strand.
CCTGCGTGACCCACAGCCAGCTGTCCTGGTGATCTCCATCTACTCTGGGGTTCATAGAAATGCACCAGATTTATTGCTTCACAAAACTCCACAGGCAGCTCTTATAAAATTCTTGCATGGAAGTTGCCTAAACCTGTAGTTTTTAAAGTAGCCACAGTTGGACACAAGTATTTTAATTTCCCTTTAGTTACTGTCATATTAAAAATATTTCATTATCAGACGACTTCCTATGATATAGGACTGTACTACAAGCACTTTCCTGGGTACAGAACAAAAATGCTTCACTGAATATGGCTTTTTCTGCACTGTCCATCTGGTGACAGAACAGCATGGGTCCGATTCCCTACATACCACACGCAACACCGCTCACCACCCTCAACACCCTGCCCAGGGAGATTCTGTCTTCAATTCTTTCACATCCCTTTTCATGTTTTCTGTGATTCATTGCTTCCAATTAATATTGGCTCTTTTCAAGTTCCCTCTTCCCCCAAGTATTGCTGCTTTTGCTTCCTGTGTCCGCTTGCTCTTTGCCAGGCTTGCCCTCTCTCCGACCAAAGCTCACAATGCATGCGGTAGGATGTAGTCACACTGCTTCCAGTTATCACTCCTCTTTCCTCACCGAAGTTCTTCCTCTCATCTCTTTTAACTGATCATTGCTTCTGGTTTTGTGAAGCTGGCCTTCCTTAGTCACCAAGCACATACATAACAGAGGTGGGCTTCGTGCTTGAAACGTATCATCAGGCTACAATCACTAATTTCACCAGCCAGGCTGCTCTCCCAGCTGCCACCTCTTTGCCCGCCCGTACTCCTGCCATGCCCTGCAGCCCCGGATCCAGCCCCGCTCCCAGGACACCACCCCCCTTGCCTACATTCGCATCACCGCCCTTCTCCACAGCGCCTTCGTTTGGAGACAGCTCGTGTTCTTTGCTTTCAAGCACAAGCAATGTCATTTTTCTTCTGGAAGTTCTTAAAGTCTCCTTGTTCTCATCAGGAGGATTCATGACAACCAAGTTAATTTCAAATTGCTCTACGGCCACTGAGGAAGTCAAGTCTGTTTTCTGGAGGCACTGGGCCTTATTTGCCTGCTCAGAGCTCCTTTTAGCAGATTTGGCTGCCTCAGCTGTTACCAAGCCAAGAGGCTATAGACATTGAGTTCATTAGAAGCTGTTGGAACAAGCTCTTTGCACAGCTCATTAAAAGTGCCCCCATGCCCCTTCCAGCAGAACAGTTCCTCCAGCCCCCTCCTGCCCTGCCCGAGCTCTTTGCAATCATTCACAGCCCTCCGGGCAGGGGGGTCGCAGGCACTTCCACTCACGGGACAAATATTCAGCCATTTCAGCAGCAGCCAGAGCAGGAGGTGGCACACAGACCTGCGTGTGGAGAACTGGCTCCTGGGAAGCAGCTCCACACCCAGCATTTCCTTCTACTGTTTTATGTGATGGACACAAGTCACTGTTGCAGCCACGGTTTGGGCAGCGCACCCTGAGCACTCAGCAAACCTGCCCACAAAGCAGAGATGTCATTTCTTTAAGAGAAAGGAGATTGCAGACAAAACCACTTATGCAGGTCTCCCTCTCCATGACTGCAACCTACAAAGGGCATCAAATAAAACCAAGGGCTCTCAATGTAATGTCAGCACCAGCCCCAACATTTGGCCTCTGTGAAGGGACTCAGATCTGGAGAAGAACCACGCAGGGTGACAGCTGACAAGAGCTTTAATAGCAGCTTGCAGATATGGATGCTGGAGTTCATCAGCAACAAGCAAGGCCAGACTTGATGGATGATTTTTCTCAAAGGATTTTGTCTCCAGGGAGATGTCACCAACATGCAGGTTTCACTAGAAAACTCACTGCACCCAGACCGCAGGGTGCCACTCAGAAGTACACACTAATCTGAGAAGCCACATCAATTTGTGATTCTCTTATACCAACTTTAGGTCACGATTTCTTGGTCTCCAGAGCCAAGTGAAACATTGCCCTTGAAGTCAAAGCTCAGGTGGCTCCTTATGGCTCCAATCCCTTGGGAGATTAAAATTGCTGAGCATTCCAGTGGAGAGAACGTAAATGCTGACATGATGTGGGAACAGATTTTAGCATCCTCAGAGCAGGAAAGTACTGCAGAGGTGCCCATAAGACACCTCACAAGGGAAACCTCAGCCTGAGCCTAGTAAGGGCTGAGCCTCACTGCTTCTCATCTCCAGTTTCTGTAACACCCTGCAGGGTAGCACACCGCCCATCCCAGCAGAACACAGGGCTCTCCAGCCCATCCAACCCTCCCAGGCTCCAGATGTGCAAGCCCTTAGCAGCATCAAGGTTGCTACCACGACTGCACCACCTCCAGCAGCTCCTCCTGCCCCAGCCTGCTTTCCATGGGAGCCCTGCCTGGCACAGCCTCCCAGTAACACCAGCAGCAGCCCAGCCTGTTGGATTCCTCCTGAGATGGAGCTTGCCGAACTCCTGCAGCAGCTCTCATGACCCGGCTGCCCAGGAGAGCACAAGGCTGGACTCGAGTCCCGCGTGAGGATAAAACAACTCGAGCGGTGCAGCCGAGGGCGCACATCTTCCATCACACGCCAGGATAGCTTCCAAACTCCACCACCCCAGATCCCCCACCTGCTGAGCCTTCGCCTATTCCCCTCTTGGTGTTTGTACACCACGGTTAAAAGCGTAACCTCTTCCCTTCCTCTCCTGCAGCCCCCTGTGGCTCCGGCTGCGGAAGGCAGTTCAGGCAAGCTCCAGACATCAGAACTTAATCCCCTGTTGATGCAACAGCAAGTTTCATTTCTTGCTGAACAAGTGAGAAACAATTTTCTGTTGAAACTGTAGATGAATCACTGACCCCTGAATGTGAACAGATGTAATTTTGTATGGTAGCTCACATCTACAGATTCGCCCCTATGCCAAGCGCAGGGAGAGCTTGGTGAAGCTGCAGCCAGGCTTGCTTGAAACGTTGCACTGGTTAACAGCCACAGGAGCATCACAGTTTTGACAGCGACCAGTGCAGCTGCCGGCCAGCCTCACTGCTACAACCTGTAATGCATTTAGTGCCCGTGGCAAATGAAGACCAGATCGCTAAGGTGAGCGGGCCAGTCAGCTCTGCCAGGGCCTCTCCTTCCCCGCCCACAGCCGCCTTGCTGCTCTGCACACACTCAGCTGTAAATACTTCCACTTTCCCATCACCAGTTTTTCTTTTATAAAACAGCATTGATCAGACCAGACTGTGCATGAGGTCCTCCAAGGGTCACGCCCAGGAGCACACTACCAACACACTGCGAGAGTGGAGCGGGTGTGAACACCAGCAGAGCCTTTTCTTTCTTCTGTACATGTGCAGAAATCCCTTTCCTGAACACCCAAATCTTTGCACAGCCAGTGTAGCACTGTACACCTCTATCAGTACATACAGCATCTGGATCGAAGGCTTTCCTGTAGCGCAGCGCCAGGTTCATCTGTGATTTATTCTCACAATTAACCGCTGCGCCATCCAGGCACACGCTTGTGCTGAGCGTGCGGTGCGTCACCTCACCTTCTAATCACATCTCACGATTTTACAGGTGTCAAAGTCAAACAAGATACTATTAAATATAATTGAAGTCAGTTGTTCAGCTACCAAAAATGAATGTACAAATATAATTATCTACTTATGAATCTGCAAAGGAATTAAGTACCTCTTGTGCAATGTGCTTTCTGCTCTTTGAGGCAAACACTTAGGATATTCCTCTTAAGAGCTCACCCAATAATGCAAAATAGAAAAAAGGGATATTAAATCCAAATATTTTTCTCTTTTAAAATATGGTGTCATTAAATAAAGCAATGGACATTTTATTTTTATTATTATTATTTGGAGATTTATTTTGCTATCTTGAACGTAGTTTCACCCGACAAGCACTACACAGGCAGAAGTAAATGTCACCTTTGTGTCTTTACAGCAACTGAAGCATTCTATAATCACTAAGTATGAACATCACTTATTTTCTGATGTAAACAAAGTCATTCTCAAATGGATCTGAGTCAGAACATAAGAGTGAAATCCCGCCTATACTGAAGCCAATGGCACAAGATTTCCCCATGACTTCACTGCCCCGTGGATTCCACCCAAGGCTTGGACCTCCTGGTGCACGAGAGCTGTGTACATGGGACAGCTGCAAAAATCCTCCAGTCTCCAAAATTCTGCCACAGATTGCTTAACATGCAGCCTAACACACACGGCAAAGCCCAAATCTTACCAGGAGACCAGTTTTTCCACATCTACAGAATAACACAAATATCTTACTTGCAAAGCCTTTTTGGGTACAGCACCAAAGGTGCCCCCTAAGAATCACCCAAGCACTCGCAGCTTGTCAGCATTTCCCAGCCCAGCAGCACGAACCCCGCTGCATGGCCACCTCCAGCCCTGCAGCATCCCTCTCTCCCTGCCCACACCACTACCCGGTGCCATTCCCACAGCAAAGGGGATGGGGCAGCAATGCCGGGCAGCCTCAGAGCCCTGGGCACTTTCCTTCCACCCCAGCTCTGCAAACACCTCATTGGGTGATGCTGGCCATGGACCTGCTTTGCCTCAGTTTCCCCAGCTTTTCTTTGAGAGCTACTGATAAAAACTGCCATAAGGCAGCTAGGCAAGAAATACTGGTTAGTGCCACTTAGGTTTGAGCTGATTCTGAACCATAGGTTCCCGACACCTCCCAATGTCTATGTAAGCAACATAAATACAGTTCACACCATCTATCCCTTCTTCCCCCTTAAAAAGTTAAAATAACGCCAGGATGCCCCCTCCATTCACACTCTAAGGTGGCTGCGGTGGGGTGAGGAGCCAGGGCAGACCCGGGCCCCGGCAGTCCCTCCCTCCGTGGGGAAGCCCGGGCAGGCAGCAGGGTGACCCCTGCAAGGGCCAAACGCTGCTGGGGCTGAGGCAAGAGATGAGGAGCAAGGCGGGACGGGGCACCACGGCCCTGCCCCCAGCCCGTGTCCCCAGGGCTGCGCCTCACAGCTCGTGGCCCAGCCTGTAACACCAGTCTGTGCACTTAGAATCATTGAATCGTTTGGGTTGGAAAAGCCCTTTAAGATCATCAAGCCCAACCGTTCCCCTAACCCTGCCATCCCACCACTAAACCCTGGCCCTAAGCACCTCGTCTGCCCGGCTTTTAAATCCCACCAGGGCTGGGGACTCGACCCCTGCCCTGGGCAGCCCCTTCCAGTGCCTGACAGCCCTTGCGGGGAAGACGTTTCCCCTGATGTCCGATCTAAATCACTTGGTCCGTGTCCTCGGCCAGGGTCCCCAGTTTGCGCTCACGGTCTACGTCCCCTGGTCAATGGCCCCAGTTCGTGCTCCCGGTCCACGGACCCCGTTGGCGTCGCCCGCCCGCGTCCCGCTCCGCGCCTCTCAGCGCCGTCCCCCGCTCCGCGCCCCCGCCGTCCCCAGGCTGCAGCCCGGGGCGCCGTCCCCCCCACGGCTGCGCCCGTCCACGCTCCGCGGCCGGCGCCCCCCGGTACCTTGGGGGGCAGGCTGAGCAGCACGGGCACCAGCGCCAGCGGCGCGCACAGCAGCACCACGAACCGCCGGACGCTCCACGCCTTCCTCACCAGCGCCCCCGGCGCCGCCATCCCGCGCCCGCCGCCGCGCCCGCCGCCGCCGCCGCCCCCTTTATCCCGCGGGAGCCGAGCGCCACCGCCCCGCCCCGCCCCGCCCGCCGGGAGGGACCCCGACACAGCGCCCCGCCCCCCCACCGCCACCCCGGCCCCGCCACAGCCACTCCTGCCCCCTCCGGCCCCGCCACCCCGGCCCCTGGGTCGCGTCCGTCCCTCCTCACCGTTTCCCCGCGGCTTTGGCCGCGCACCGCTGGTGGCGGTCGGGGGGGTTCGGCAGCGGAGACGTTTCGAAACCGGTTGAAAACCTCCGGCAGCCCGAGAGCTCGTTCGGTTTGACCTGGGTGCTACAGACCGCAAAATAGCATCTGGGGGTGCTGATAGCGCGGGCTCAGTACACCTAAATGCAAAGAAATAGTAGGAGCGGCTGCTTGGAAAAGCCAGCCGAATGCAGCAGGTTAAATACCTGGTGTGGTTCTCAAACACTTGCCCTCCACGGGCAGCAGCAGTACACAAACGTGCATCATTAAAAACTCAAAAGCATGAGAAAAAAGAGGGAGCCGTAGTTGCTTTTGACAATTCAATTTAACCAGTGAGTGGGGACGTTTGACAAGATGTTTGCAGTGCCACGTGAAACACTTTTTTTTTTTCATTAAAAATAAGTGAACAAGAGCGAACAAAAGGCCAGTGGCGCAGAGCAGGACAGAGCCATGGGAAATACCAGAAAAGCAGGAGGCGAAGTCTTGGCTCACACAAGTGTGAGCTCCAGCAAGCGAGTGAGTAGCATATGACCATACCCTGGCTGGCCTTAACGTAATCAGGCCAGACCCACGCAGTTAAGGACACTTCAATCATGAGTCAAAAAGAAAACACAAAAGCTGCCCAGCTCCAACTCTGGGGGCAGATTTTCCTGCCAGCTCTGCCCTGCATCACGGTGATCAGAAAGGAAATGGGGGAGTACAGGGGGCTGGACAGGTTGCCCTCCCCTGGACCAAAGTAAATCTCAGCGTGGGCTGCAGGGGTGGCCGGTCTCCGCCTGTCCGTGGGGAGCCCAGGCATGAGGCACACATCACGGGAGACAGAGCTGATGCACTACCAGGCTGAGCCAGAGATCAAAGTCAGGGGAGCTGGATTTTCTCTCTGCTTTTTTCATTGCCTGGATTCTCGCAACTGGAGGCTAAATGAAGCTGAGTAGTGGGGAAAAAAAGGGGAAAGCAAAATAATCCCCTGACTTAGGACTTCACCAGCATCCTCTGAATGCTTTGAAACATATTCAAAGCCTGGGTGAGTTGACCCCATATATATGAAAGGTGTATAAAAATCATGTTCGGCAGAGAAACCTTTCCCTTTTCACAATTAATCACCCCTCTGGAGAATCACTACCTCCAGGCAGGTGACTCCTAGAGCATCAAAGAGGTTGGAGTCAAATGCATTGGATAAAAAAGCAGACCCCACTGAGGAACGCTCTTTCCAGCTTATGAAAAACAGGAATCGCTGGCACAGAGGGAACAAGATATTAGAGAGGAAGAGTGTGTCAATACAATCAGCATTAGAGACAGGACTGTAACTTCGTCTGGATGGACTCTGCTCCAGGTGGGATTGTCCATGGGGACAAGGCCAGCTGTGACAGGACAAGGGGTGATGGTTTTAAACTAAAACAGGGTAGGTTTAGACTGGATATAAGGAAGAAATTCTTTACAATGAAGGTGGTGAAACACTGGAACAGGTTGCCTGGAGAGTGGTGG
>BOSO01016566.1:0-10270 GCA_018403395.1 Gorsachius goisagi
GTTGTAGAGGGCGATAGGGTCTCCCCTCAGCCTCCTCTTCTCCAGACTAAACAACCCCAGTTCCCTCAGCCGCTCCTCATAAGACTTGCGCTCCAGACCCCTCACCAGCTTTGTTGCTCTCCTCTGGATGTGCTCCAGCAATGCAATGTCTTTCTTGTAGTGAGGGGCCCAAAACTGAACACAGTATTCAAGATGTGGCCTGAATGCACATGATGACAGGGCTCATTGAGACAGCTTAACCATCCTCTGACACTTCAAGTGGCCTTACCATGACCTGTAACCCCACACAAGAGTGAAGTTCACTAATAACTCAGTTTTAATAACATAAGCTCTCTCCCTATGAAAAGCTGAGATTTGGCCATGCCAGACTCCTGTCACTCACCGCTCAGCCATGTAGACATAGCAAATAGCCCTGCATTAAGCCCTGAGCAGGCTCATCTCTGGAGCATGCTATTTGCATAAAGCAAGCCAAATCTGTGTAACCAAAGAGTATGGACTAGTTTAATCTATGGCAGAGTAATCACAAATTTAATTTGCCTGAAATCAGAAAGCAAACCTCTGTGGAGGGTGCTATGGCAGGGAGAAGAGTTTGGACTGTAACAATGACAAGGAAATTTGTATTGCCAAAAGTGCACAGGAAAGCTGAGGCACATATAAGATAAATAATTCACTGCAGAGCATTAAAAAGCCAAATGACAGTGCTAGGAGAACCCCAGTGCCATGTATATCAGAGCACAGCAAGCACACTGCTTTTCTAAGATACTTGCTGCTCCCTTACGTTACCTCACTGTCTTGTTGAAATTCAGCATGCCCCTTGAGGCTTAGAAAGCACTTGTCAATGATAAGGCAGCCTGAGTGCTGAGAGCATGGTCTCTCACTGTAACAGTCTCCAGAGAAACACTGAGGACCAAAATCCCATTCCCTTCTCTTCGGCCATCTCTGTTACATGCCTTTTCCCCTCACCCCCTCTCTGGTTGCTGGAAGAGATGATATTGCATATCAACCTGCAGTTACTTTGCTGAATTTGCAAATTCCTGTGTTTAGGTTTGCTGGTTGTTTTTTTTTTTCTTTTCCCTGTCTCGTCTGATTTATAGCTTTGGAACATTATTTGAAGGCTTGCAGCCTATTTCTGGAGGACTCTGTTTGAACACATCTCTGCTGTCCCTCCCCCACTTCTCTTAAGAGCAGTTCATTATAAGACTGTTTGCAATGCCTTCTGCCTCTGACAGTCTCTCCAGTCCAGGAAATGCACTTGTCCTTTCCCAAGAAATCACTCAGTATGTGTAATAGATCAGACCCTATCCTTTCTTTGCTTCATGCCTAAAAGACTTTCTCAGTTGTTGAGTACTGTATAAAAAATGTTGGTTTATAAATTTTTTCTTAGGAGCTAAACCGTTGTGATATATAAAAGATGTGGGCCATGGTGTGAGGGATGTACAGGCAGATGAGCCATCAACACTGCCTCAGCATTTGAGTGTTTTCTTCTCATATTCTTCAGACCTACAACAAAAAGGACATAGATAGAAGTTCTCTTTCCCCTAGCATATAAGGGGAAATCTAACTTACCTGAGTGAAGAAACTCTCATTGTCCTTGCCACACCGAAATGTGACCTAAGGCAGACTGCAGCTGTTTTCTCTAGTATTTCATCTTTGAGTGAGCCAGAGGGGGAAAAAAAAAAGCCTCCTACCTGCAAGAGGCTGGATCAGCTTTGCAATGCTGTATGTGATCATGGCAGAGAGATGGCCAGTTTCTGAAAAAAAAACCCCTTTATATTTCCTCACAGCTTTTCTTCAGGAGCAAGCTCTGGAACAGACTCTTCTTGTGGTTATAGCACAATAACACAGCATACTGTCCTATAGTTAATCTAAGCCATGCTGCCTGCTTGTGAGCCACACATCTTAATAAGTCCTATGAAAATGCTGTGGTAAATTCCTGGCACAGCATTTCCTAACCATCTTCTACATAAACATGCTTTGAACTTTCTGTGGACACTTCTGTGTGAGATGCCTAACTTGATGCTTTATGAGTCACCTGTGCCCTGGAAGACATCATGCGTAGAACAGTACATGATCATTGGTCAATGGAAACTCCTAACAAAGAAGAAAATAATTAATGCCTTGTATATTCACAGCAGGGCAAAGAAGAAAAGTGAGCTAGAGAGTATGACTAAGTGACTTGAAGTTGATGGGAGCTTTGCAGTTTGTGAAGTCACTTTCGGGTTTTTTTTGTTTCTTCTTTCTAGCTGTGTTCTTTGTTTTTTCATTATTATTTATAATTTTTATTAAATCTGCAGGAATTTACTCATTATATTTGTGTATTCATCTTTCTGGATCAAGTTAGCGAAACAATTCTCCATTCTTCAATGTGAGACAGAAATGAAGACAAGCAAAACTTTCCTCATGAGAAGAGACACACTTATACATATGTAACCAAAAAATTCAATCACTGACTCAGTTTTCAAGCAGATCTTCAAAACTAAATTCTGTTCCTGTTCAAGCAGGATTTATCTATCTCTCCTCTTTCTGCTGAAAAAGGAATACAGCAAATAGCACCAGTTCCCTCGTCCCCCCAAGAAGTGGTGGTAATGGCTTAGAATAAAACACTGAGGGTATAAGCCAGAGACAATTTGGTGAAGTCAGGGTCATGAAAATACAACACTGTTCTCCACATAGCCATTTTGAGCCAAATTTACTATGTGTGTTTACAAATCATAAATGGAAAAAAACCCCTCATTTTTGTAGAGCAGGAACATATTACATTGACATTAAGCTGAAGGAGAAGAAAGAGAAAGGCTGGTTAGGCTGGCTGAGCTTGTTTTGGGATTGCACTCAGTGGTACTTCATGCAACTGTTTATTGGTGAAGATGCTCTGTGAAATCAGCATGTCACAGCACTATCAAATACTTTAGCTCGCTGCTAGAATGGAAAAAAGACCTGCCCTTTTGATTTGTTGTGGTTGTGACAGTGGGAGGGAAATCAGTTTTAGTTTGGTTTGCTTTTTTTTCCTCTCCATAGCTGGGAATGTTTTCTAACTCAAGTGTAGATTTCACAGGAAGGACTGACAGCTAAAAATTCCACATACACTCTTACAGTCCATTTGCCTTAGGAAACCTGTGGACTTTGTGTTTCTAAGATACAACAAACACCCGTATGCTTCCATTAGCCAAATTCCGTGGCCTACCATTTGAACAGTACAGAATGTTAATTTCGCTGTTTCTACTCCAGTTCTTTATTCTGCACATCTGTGTGAGAGAAAAACATCAGCTGTAATTAGAAATTAAGCTTTTTGGAACAGTGGTGCCTTGAAGGTTAGACCACATTTCCCTCAGTACTAATGCCATGTAAAACATAACTTTCATGCCTGAAAAAACTAGTTCTTGTGGTAGAGCAGCAGCTAAGGGACCATTTCAGAACTACAGTGATAACCAAAATATGCTGGTCCGTCGACATTCATACCTTCCATCGTTGTGTTTCAATTTTTTGTTCAACATTTGGTCAGAGCCTTGCAATTCCAGGTTCTCAGCCAGGAACACAAGTCCTACAGACTACTGGCAAACAAACCAGTGTTTCACTGTGGGACAGGGCTCAGAGGCTTTGTGACACGTATTATTAAAATAATAATAATAACAACTCTTCTGTTTCTGACCAGGTTTTAGTGCTGGAGGATGAAGGCAACACACTGAATGCTTGTGCTGAACTGAATACTGCACTTCTTGTTCTCACCCAAATCCACTCAGAACACAATTTCTACCACCCCTAGCTGCATTCTGGGACACTATCTGGGGTCCACCTGGGTCCTAGTTCCTCACTAAGGAGTGTAATTTATTAAAGAGGTGCACCATACTGCACTGGTTACTCAAACTGTGAGTCAGCCCTTAACACCAGCACACATCACACTAACAGCAAAGGTACAATACACTGAGCATGGGCTGCAACTGGGCCAGCAACAAGTGGTACTGCTGGGGAAAACAGAGGAAAGTGATTTGTGTGTTATTAACCACAGAACAGATCAAGTGTAGTTTAGGAATCCTCCTAACTTTAAGCAAGGGTCTTGCTAGCATTCTGGTTTGGGGAATATCACATGGTCTGTGAAATAATTTATCTGACTTCTCATGCAGATTTTTCGGTCCTCAGTATACTTCATATACTCAGCTCAAGAGTTTTTTCAGGCATCATTATCACAGAGCTAGTTTGAGGGCACACCAGCCTTCAGTGCAGACCTGTCCTATATACTATGTCTCATTTGGAGCCATTTCTTTTTCTTGGCAGTTAGAATTTGATAAACTATGTTTTCTTCTTACCTCTGCCACTGATACAGCGTACAATTTTAGTTAAGTGCTTAGTATTTCTCTAGGCTGTAAGCCAATTTTTTAGCATAATGTTTGAGGGTGGGAGGTCTTAAGGTCTTATGAGAATCTTCAGCTTTTGAGTATCCTCACAGAATTTATGAAATTTAAGGTGCATTTTAGACTACAGGTTGTAAAATCCTAAGCAACAAGAGGAGCAAAGTCCTTTTCTATCCTGCAGCTGAGATTTTCTGTAACCTTTCTATTCTGCTATCAATCTGTTTGATGGGCAAGTTTCATTTTAGATGAAGAGAAGAAAAAAAATCCTCAACCATCTTCAAGAACCATGTTGAAGCTTCTAAGCCTTCTGCATACCTTTCTTGTAGCATTAAAAAAAAAAAAGTTCATGCAACAACTGGCCAAGAGATACAGCTCCGTTGGTGGACACCTTTAAGCTCGTACAAGGAGCAGCACTGGCAAAAATCCTAAGCCTGCAAGGGTGTGCATTACTGTGTGTCATCCTCTAGATTGGGTAAACTGGTTTTACGCTGGAATGCTGGAGAAGCCACATGTACCAGCTTAGCCTAAGGGCTGAGATGCTTGAAAGAGGGCAAGAAAAAATGTCAGCTACATAAAGTGGCCCACTACAGGTTTGAGGCACTTAGAAGCATAATTTTAGTTATAACTCACCCACATTGAAAGAACATTTTCTCATCTTAAAATTTTTTTTGATTAGGAATTTGTGTTCTGCAGAAGCTTGCTTCAGATGTGGAAAACATAGTTAGTTGGGGAAAAAAGTAATTCTGTCTTAAAGACATCTTTCCATCTTCAGAAGACTAGGTACATGCAGCTTGAAAATTATGCAGGAGTTCACATTCACATTAACTTGGGTAAATTAGAGTTCACTGCGAAAAAGAAAGGCATGTTCTAAATTCTACATTCTCTCTTAATACTACTAATTTATTCTGAGTACGAAGGTTTGGTTGAAGCTATGAGAAAGTTTATAAATAAGGCATTTCAATTCCCTCAAGGGTTAAATTAAAAAAAAATCATGAGTGTGTATTTATGATATATAGGTGTAATAGATATATCTATGCTTACATTCCTGAGTCTTCTCTGTTCTTGTCCCTTGTTTGTTCTTCATCCTTCAAGCAATCTTCTGGGAAGCTGAAAAGAGATTTTTTGAATTAAAATAATGAGATCTTTAACAATATGTTCGTAGCCTCAAAAATTTCCATACTTTTCAAGGTTTCCTGGACTAACATTGAAAATTTACATCTTGTGCTTTAGAGTTGCAGCTATCTTGACTGAATTTTTCACACTGCATACGCATATACATTTTTTATTTACTAAATCTGGTTTTAGAAGTGTTCCAACAGATATTGTTATCATACTGCAATATACTTTGGGAGAATAATAAAGGATCCTACCTTTTTATTTTATTTTATTTTATTTTTTATCAAGAGCTAACAACATCACAAAAACTGTATATTACAGTATTTCTATATGGAGACAAATAAGTGGGCCAACCTGAGCTAAGCCAGTGCCAGTTATTTTAATTATATACATTCCAATGTTACTTCTGTCTCTTTCTCTCTCTATGTAAAACTAAAGGACTAAAATACAGTCCAAATAACTGTTTATTTATTTATAACTATTTAGATATTCACCTCAACATGGCTTTACCTGCATGCTGTGATTCTTGTTGGTGAGAAGAAAATATACCAGGGTTTATCCCCAGCTACATTGTTGAAAACCTCCCAGATTTGTAAAACTGAATTTGAAATTTCACAAGAAAAGGCTCCCTTGCCACACTGCATCACTTTCATTTTGTTTATAGCTGAAAAAGCCAAGTACAGCCAGCTGAGGTCCAGGCAAGAAAATGCCCGCCCAGATCCGCTTATGAACCAGTTAATTCAGTGCTCTCTATCACCTGAATAGGAAAACTAGGCTGGCATTTCCTTGCTTCACATTGACTATCCCTTGCCCATTCTTGCCACAGGCACAGCAAGACTCTGCTGAACTTGGCTTTTGTTCTGCACTGTTGCACTTACCTAACAAAGGCATCACAACCATTATATTAGCTGAATCATTGCTTGGCTTGATATTAGCACGGACATGTCTTCTTAAGCAGGTGCTGACAGACCTGAACTCATTCTGCTTGCCTTCCTCCCTGCCTGGGTGAAAGCCAGGTCCAGTCCAGAGACTATATTATATCACTAATTTTTTTCTATAGATAATAGACATTACCTGCAGGTTTTGGCGGCAAAAGTTGTTATCATATGGTCAAAACATTCTCCAACAGTGGACAAAACCAGTTCTAACACAGATGGGTCTTCTGAGCTTGAACTACTAACACACGACAGGTGCTTTCAGTGCCAGGAATTCCTGACAACCAGTCTGATGTTCCATAACTTCTGCAATTTCTCTCAACTTGTGTAATACATAGATTATAGTGAAAATCTCATTAGGTTAAGCTTTCTTCAAAGCTGTGTGATACCAAAAAGTGTACTAAAAGCTGTTAGGGTTTTGTGGTTTTGAACTCCTGCTAGATAGTCTGTTTCTTGTCATTTCCTACTCAGCCAAAATAAAGTAGGCATCCTCACAGGGCAGTGTAGTTTTCTCTCTAAAAGCCAAAACAAGCCCAGTGCAAAATATTATTATTATTATTATTATTATTATTATTATTATTATTATTATTATTATTATTATTAACAACAGCAATAACAGCAACAACACTACTAATAATAGTAAAATAACAACAACAACAACAACAACAACAATAATAATAATAATATCTGGAGAAAACTCTCACATATTTTGGGTTCCCACTTCCCACTAAAAACATTTCCCCCTTCTCATTTGTTTAGTTGTTTTCCTTGCCTCTGTGCCTTTTGCTTCTTTGGCTCTTTACCTTGGTTGCCACCACACTGTCACAACCAGCCAAGTTTTGTAGCTCTGACTTGTGGAGATACTTGTGAGAAGCATATTTTGCTTTACAGACAACATGCATGCTATTATAAAAATAAATCCAAATGTTTGTCGTGTGTTGGTGTAAAGAGAAGCCATTAGACGGGGTGGAAATGGATCACAAGAGAGACCTTGGCTGATGTGCTGGCTGTCTCCTGAGCCAGCTAAAGAGGCAGTGAGGGGAAGCAGTCCGACGGCATCTCGTTGCTAAACCAGAACCCCAGTGACAGTCCTCTCTTTTATTTTATTTAGTTGTTTTCTCTCTTATTTTATTTAGTTGTTTTCTCTCTGTGTCCCTCTGGAAAATAGTATAAAATGCAAACCAGAAGGAAAATAGCTTGTTCCCTTGTTTGAATAACCACAGCATACATTCAATTTTGAATTGAGTACTTTTCAGGAGTGGAAAAGCCAATACTTTTTAACCAGCTAGAGATTAAGGTGTCACTTAGCTCTGACTCCAGGAATTCCACTTTTTGAAAACATTAAAAAATATTATATACTTATACTGCAATATCTCTAAATGTCTTGGATCATGCCCCTTCTACAGCTTGTACATACATATGCTCCATGCATGACAGGTATGCAGCAGAAATTATGCATCTCCAAGTTTATTTAAACCTACTGGCCTGTTGCTGTCACACAATGCCTACTCATGCTACAGAAGAAAAAAACCCCAATGGGCATATTAGTGTAAAATTCAAGCATTATGGTGAGGTGTGTATTATGTAAAACAATACAGCTTAATTCACATTTGTGTCAGGTGAAATACAGATCTCTTTAATCAACTCTTCATTATCTGAGGTAAGGAAGGAGTGTTAGAGACAACAAGCTTTTTCTTAACCCAAAATAAGGCAGATATCTCACTATTTGGCACAGGATAAAATCTTCCTCTCTGCCTTGACTCTGTTTTGGTCCAGTCATGTTTATCAGCAGCAGTTCAGCTGGAAATGGTTCTGCAATACCTATTTCCCAGAGGAGATTTATGACCTCAAGTGTGGTGCACTTTTAGAGATGGGCGCATGCAAACACTCTGCACTATACCAAACATGTGCCCTAAGAAATTCACAGGGCCTCAAGGCCAAGAACGTGCATTGAGTCAGTAAAGGTCTGCGCTGGAGCTAGTAAGCTCAGCTGGACCTGAGCTGCAGGGTTAGCCCGGAGTTTTTGGCAAACTAGTTGCATGAAAAATTGCTGCCTTCCCTTTTTGTCTGCACTCAGGGTGGCAAATTCCCTGTGTGGGAGGCAGGGGCTCCCGCACAATGCTGGATTTCAAAACAGACCCCATTTTCATTCTACGGACCCCTGCTTTGACGTATCCCAAGATTTGACTCTGGCTGGCCTTGACCTTGTGTTCTACATTCTGGTTTGTGTGTTGCTGAGCTGCCTCCACAAGGAACCACTGGGGTGGTTTTGCAAATCTCTGCGGACTGCTCCTAGTTTTGTGTGGAGCCAATGTGGTTCCAGCAAGGTTTATTAGTTCTGGCTCCACTCCATGGGAAAGCAGCCACACAATTTCCAAAAATCCAGATAACACTGAAGAAAAGACAGCAGCACTTTTTCAAATTCTCTGACACAAATCCACAGCCTGACAAACAATCACTGATAGTGAAGCGCTTACCGAAACATTCATGCTATCCTTCTACATATAGCTGTTTACAGGGTTTCAGAGGAAAGGAAAATAAATCCCAGAATGTCCATCCAGAATACAGCCTGTCCAATCAAGTACAACTGTACCACTTGAGTATCTCAAGTGACCGGGTAAAACTCTTAAGCATCTGAAATTTCACTGCGCTGCTGTCTCACTGAAAAGTGGTGTGAGTTAAGCTGGTTTGTGGACCTCTGTCAAAATCAGGAGGAGAGAGGAAGACTCTGTAACTCAGATGGACCAAGGACTAGAAGGTGAGCCTAAGTCTCCTGCAATATATAAGTGCCCTCCATATCATTGCAGATAAAAATTTACCTTGCTTGTTTATTCTCTGGCCTGCTCATTATGCATTTATAGACAGAAGAGCTTCAACAGGAGAGGTGGTGGAAGCTGGGCCTCAGGCAAACCCATAACGCAGTTTTTTGCTTGGGCTGCATTAATGACAGGTATTGAAACACATCTGAATGTAGGTTCTCTCAGGTGCACACTCAATATGTAGTTATCTGTCTTCTTTGGCCACTGTGACTGGGAAAGTGACTATCTCCCTTGTTTAAACATGGACAATTTTGGTTTGAATACACTACAAAACAGAAACGTATGGTTAAATCTGAAATATTTTTAGAAAGAAGTACCATTTCTATCTCAGCTGTAATTACATTTTTTTTCTTGTTTCCATGCCTACAGTGGGAAATGAAGAAAGAGAGTGGATCGTAGAAGTCCTTAATTCTAAACCTGGAGGCAACAATCACAAGTGCCCAATATGACCTACAACACCATTTCTCCTGCACAAGCTGTCTCCAACCTTCTATTAGAAAATTACTGTAGGTGTTGATGAGTTTTCCTTCTCTGGAAAGCTATTCCAGTGTTTGTTTAAATAATGTTTAATTAGTTTTTTTCTTTTAAATGTGTTTTCAGTGTCTATTTATTTATTACTTCCATGTTTTTAATGATCTCACATAAAGATAAATTTCTCATGAATAAGTGATTGTCAGAGATTTAAGAGGCTAGCTGCATTTTTATGCTGAAGGCACATGATAAATCATCCAGGTTTTCTAAGATGTCAAGCAGGAACATCATTCTGTTTTCAATACTTTCATGAAAGGGCTTAAGAAGAGTTCTCTGGTGCCAGGCACTTTGTTTGATGTTGCCTGCACAACGCCCTATGGTTTGTACGCTTTGAACGCTTTGATGATGAGTCCCTGGGTGTGGTGCCAGGGCCACAAGTGATGCTTGGATGGGTCTAGTCCATTTCCAGTCCTCTTACATTGACCTCACATTACTGGGGCCATGCAGTGTCACAAAAATGTCACAGAAATGACACTTCCAAGACGAGCCAACAAGGAGTGGAGCACTACTGGACCTTGTGCTG
>BOSO01016567.1:0-22323 GCA_018403395.1 Gorsachius goisagi
GTGAGGAGTCCTGCCCTGGGGAGGAAGGAGTGGCAGGGACAGTGTGTGGGACCCCAAACCCCAGTCCCAGTCCCCCTGTGCCACTGGGGGGAGGAGGTAGAGAAATGGGGAGTGAAGTTGAGCATGGGAAGAAGGGAGGGGTGGGGGAAGGTGTTTCAAGATTCAGGTTGGGTTTTTTTATTCTCTCCTAGCTTTATTTGACTGGTAATAAATTAAACTAATTTCCCCAAGTTGAGTCTGTTTTGCCCATGACAGTAACTGGCGAATGATCTCTCCCTGTCCTTATCTTGACCCACGAGCCTGTCGACGTATTTCTCTCCCCTGTCCTGCTCAAGCAGGGAGTGACAGAGTGGCTTTGGTGGGCACCTGGCATCCAGTCAGGGTCAACCCACCACACTCATTGTAGTGTATGGAGATCCAGTGGAACCTAGGGAGTACTTAGATCTCCCCAAAGTAGATTGGTCAGGTAATAAGCCGTCTTGGCTCCACTGACTGGGTTGACTGGATATCCAGAAAGTACAATGGGAGTTGAACACTATAGGTTCAACTGTAGAAACCTCTAGGCAGACACCTAAATTCAGTTGTCTTGGCCAGGATTTGAAACTCACCCTCAAAATCAGATGAGATTAATCCCTTTCTGGCTAACTGTTATTCATTGAAAAATACATGATTCATGGAAACTACTGTTTGGATGAAATGATGCCTTCAGGTGGAGAAATTTGTGAGTGAGGAATCTGAGGTCAGTGCCAGAGAGACTCAGCCTTGCACAGCTTATTTTCAAATTCATTCAAGCCCAGGATTGAAAATTCGTATCTTCTACACCCCACAAATACACCTCATCAGCAGGCTGCTAGGAAAAGACCTCAGGGCTGGTTCAGCACATATAAATAATTAACTAGTTTTGATAAGAGGGAACAGGGTTGCAACCCAGCTTTGCATATAGCTGGGCTATTCGATCACGTTGCTCACGCTGGCACAGTGAATGCCTATCTGAAGAGCTAACCTATACCTTCATGCCCATTTTGTATAGCTGATTTAGATTCCCCTGCAACCCCAAAGATTTAGCAGGCTTTTTTTAGTCTGGTCTTCACAAACTGGGAAAACAAAATTCTAGTTCTTCATAGAAACACCTTAAAGTTATGGTGTTTGGAGCAATTTTTGCATGATCCATCAATATGACAGAAATTGTTAGCCATGTTAAATGTCTTTTATAGCATAATTCTTGGTTGGTGTTGCCAGGGGACTAAAATCTTGTTTCAAATATTGCTTACTGTGATTTTTAGCAATTACCATCTTAGATTACCTCCTTATTAAAAAAATATCAGGAGTGGTCATGGATACATCTGTCAGCACGTAAACACAAGGGACTCTGCCTAATTAATAAGAAAACAGCTGTGTCCCTTTTCCATCTCTTCTTGATTTATTTTGCTTTCTTCAGATTTTGTGTCTTCTTCATGTAACAGCATTTGGTATGCCACTAAAACATCATCACCATTCCTCTTCACAGCACAGCCAAATAATCCAGAAAACAGCCTCTTGACTGTGGCAACGGGTAAGTATGGGTGATTCACATGGTGCTGAGGGATTTGTCCTGTGTCTGCAGGATGCTCCGGCAGCTGCCTCTCACAACCCTTTTTGCTTTCATTCTCTTAATTTTTCCTTCCCTTCTTGTTTAGTATGAGGTTAATCAACCAGGTTGGTGAAGGATTTAAGAACAAGTTGACAGTGGATGACCTGTAGCTATTTAACAGGACAAAACCCCATCATGGAGTTCAAAATGCAGTACGCAGTGCGAGGAACTTTGTGTCTCCATCCTCTTTCTTCTCATACAACTGAGAAAGAAGGTAATGTATTAACACCGCTTCTGGGGATTTACAGGAGGGACTGTACAAATATTGACAGCCTCTGAGATATATTTGGTAAGGAGAGAATTATCAGCAGCAGCATTACAGCTGTTGTTGTTGTTTAACCCCAGTCAGCAGCTCAGCCCCACGCAGCCACTCGCTCACTGCCCCTGGTGGGATGGGGGAGAGAATCAGAAGGGTATAAGTGAGAAAACTCATGGGTTGAGATAAAGACAGTTTAATAGGTAAAGCAAAAGCCATGTGTGCAAGCAAAGCAAAGCAAGGAATTAATTCATTGTTTCCCATTGGCAGGCAGGTGCTCAGCCATCCCCAGGAAAGCCGGGCTCCATCACACATAACGGTGACTTGGGAAGACAAACACCATCACTCTGAATGTCCCGCCCTTCCTTCTTCTTCCCCCAGCTTTATATGCTGAGCGTGATGTGATATTGTGTGGGATATCCCTGGGGTCCATTGGGGTCAGCTGTCCCGGCTGTGTCCCACCAGCTTCATTGCTCTTCTCTGGACATGGTCCAGCACCTCAATGTCCTTCTTGTAGCGAGGGGCCCAAAACTGAAAACAGTATTTGAGGTGGGGCCTCACCAGTGCTGAGTACAGGGGCATGATCACTTCCCTGCTCCTGCTGGCCACACTGTTCCTGATACCAGCCAGGATGCTTGTTCAGCATGACTGTAGCCTGTGTTTGAGTCTCAGTTTGCCTTACATCTGCAGCGAGTGAGTGAAAGCATGCATGTGTGTTGCAGGGAGCTGTCAGAAAAACTGGGGCAAGTATCCGCACCTGTGCAACCCCTTGATGTGTCCTTCTGGCATAGACTCCCAGTCCACAACTTTCCTTTCCAATAGCACGGTCAGTGACCATGGATGGGCAGAAATGGTGCCCATGGGGTCCATCGCAGTGTCCTGACACCATGTGCTGTGGAGTATCCTGGATTTCCACATAGCCTGTACCCTAGTGTACTTCTGCCAATCTACAGACAGGTGTGATATAAAAACCCAATTTAAGCAATGTTTTGTGTTTCACCTGCTTCTTGAATCACAGCTCCCAGAACACTGTAGATGCATCCTCAATCTGATTTTGCCTTATTATTTTTCTTAATAATATTGTCTTTTGCACTGATTAAGTAATTATTTCCTGAGCTAGAAAGCAGGAGAATGAGAAGCAAGAGAGGGATCAACAGTGTCAGATACTGAGAGGCTCACCTGGAAGGTAAGCCATCTGGGTTCTTGCTGCTGTGCTAGTAAAAATGTAAATGATTTATACAAATTGGAACAACTTCAGCAAAACAGCAAATATAGGACTCTGTAAATTTACAGTGGGGGTGCTATTCTGAAGGATCTGAATTGAACTCAGTTATCCTACAGCCTGCAGGGCTGCCATAAGCTATGATTTATTAGACAAAAGGGCAACTTTCTTAAAGTAAATTATTTTATATATTTTATATATGTATTTAACTACTTATATATACATAGTCAGCTGGAACTCTGCCAGATTTGACATGTAGCTATACATTTTGGCAAATAAACCAATTGCTGGAAGGGAAAAACAATCTTTCTGCCTTAGCTTCCATTCCAGTGCGTTGGCACTTCATTTGCTCTCTGCATCTGTGGACAGGATGTTCTCCATAGATGTTACAAATAGATTATAATGAGGAAAGACAGGATAGAGTATGTGTGTTGATGGAGTGTTTGGTACAGAAGTTAGGCTGTGACATTTTTTTGAAAGAAGATAGTGAAAGAAGGAAAGAGGGACTGAGATGCAGAGAGCTTTAAACTAGACTTAGTGGGGAGCCAGGGGCTGCTGATGTATTAGGAACCAACAGGGAAACACCTGTGAAATACCTCAAAGGAATTAGGTCTTGCTTCTTTAAAAAGGTGACATGGTTGATAGCCCAGCTGAAGTGTCTCTATATCAATGCATGCAGCATGGGCAACAAACAGGAGGAAGTGGAAGCCACTACGCAGTTAGAAAGCTACAATCTAATTGCTATCACTGAACCTTAGTGGGATGAATCACACAACTTCAGTGCTGCACTTGATGGCTATAAACTGTTCAGAGGGGACAGGCAAGGAAGGAGGTCCAGGGGTGTTGATCTTTGTGTAAAAAATGGATTGACCGTACAGAGCTGTCTTTGAAAAACAGTGATGAACACATGGACAGCCTATGGGTGCAAATTAAAGGCCAAGCCAACAAAAGAAACATGTTGTTGGTGTTTACTACAGGCTGTCCGATCAAGGGGAGGATGATGATGGACCGTTCTTAATTCAACAACAGGACACATCACACTCACTGGCTCTGATCCTGCTGGGGGACTTCAATCACCCTGACATCTGCCCGGAAAGCAGCACAGCAAGCTGTGAGAAGTCTAGGAGTCTCTTGGAGTACATTGAAGATAATTTCTTAATCCAGGTGAGAGACAGCCCAGCCAGAGGAGAAGAGTTACTAGACCTATTGCTCACCAACGTGGATGAACTAATTAGGGATGTAAAGATTGGTGTGAGACTGGGCTGCAGTGATCATGCCCTGGCGGAATTCACAATTTTGAGGGTTATGGTCCAGGTGAAAATTAAAGTCAGGACACTGAATTTTAGGAAAGCAAATGTTCAGTTGTTCAAGGAGTTAGTGGGTGGGACCTTTGGGAAACTACAGTCAAGAATAAAGAAGCAGAAAAGACCAGGCCTAGAAGCTTTTCAAGGACATTTTTCTTAGAGCACAAGAGCTCTTGGTTCGCATGTGTAAGAAATCAGGTAAGAAAGGCAGGACACTGGCATGGTTCAGTAAGGACCTCCTGGGTGAACTCAAGTGTAGAAGGATATGCGTGGGCAGTGGAAGCAGGGACACACATCCTGGTAAGAATATATGGATGCTGCCAGGATGAGAATATAGTGATGTTGTTCCCAGAGAGGATCAGAAAAGCTAAGGCACAGTTGGAGCTGAATTTGGCAAAGGATGTGAAGAAACAAAAAGCACAAAACCAGTTTATCCCCTATAAAGGAAAGGGAAGTAAGCAGAGCAAGAGGCCCCCTTGGCACAACCACAAGCTCCTGGGTCTGCTCAAAACCAAAAGAAAATCATAGAATCATAGAAGCGTACCAGAAATGGAGAAGTGGAAGATTATCCAATGAGAACTACAAGGGCATTGCCAGAGCATGCAGAGATGCAGTTAGAAAAGCAAAAGCTTGAACTGAAACTGGCCACAGATGTCAAAAATCACAGGAAAGGATGCTTCAGATAGGTAAACCACAAGCAGAAACAGAAGGAAAACATAGACCCACTGTTAAACAGAAGAGGTGAATCAGTCACTAACAATGCTGAAAAGGCAGAGATTCTCAATGCTTTCTTCACCTTTGTTTTTACCAACACCGTTGGGTCCCAGGCTTTGGGAATGAGAATCCAGGTTGATCCAACCATAGGCCCACCATCAGTGAAGGACAAGTTAGTATCTGAATTATTACATGAGCTTGACTGCTACAAATCGATGGGCCCTGATGCCATCCACCTGAGGGTGTTGAGAGAGCTGGCTGATGTCATTGCAAGACTGCTCTCCATAATCTTTGAGAAGTCATGGAGATTGGGGGATGTCCCAGAGGACTGGAGGAAGGAGAACATTACCCCTATCTAGAAGAAGGGCTCAAGGAGGGATCCAGGAAATTATTGGCCCATCAGACTTACTTCAGTCCCCAGGAAAGTTATGGAACAAATCCTCCTGTGGGCCATGACAAGTCAAATGAAGCACATGACTGGGAAAAGCCAACACAGCTTCACTAAGGGCAGATCGTGCTTGACAAATCTGGTGGCCTTCTACGATAAAGTGACGTGCTCGGTTGACATGGGGTGAGCAGTGGACGTTGTCTACCTAGACTTCTCCAAGGCTTTTGATATGCTTCCCCATGTCCTCCTCCTGGAGAAATAGATGCATTATGGCCTAGACAAGTGGTCTGTGCAGTGGGTGGGGAATTGGCTGGCAGGCTGCACCCAAAGGGTGGTGGTAAATAGCTCTTTTTCTAACTGGCAACCTGTCACAAGTAGGGTCATCCAGGGATCAATGTTGAGCCCAACGTTATTCAACATCTTCATAAGTAATCTGGATGATGGGATCAAGTGTATCCTGATGAAGTTTGCAGATGACACCAAATTAAGGGGGGAACACTCCAGAGGGGAGAGCCACCCTGCAGGAAGATCTGGATAGGCTGAAAGAGTGGGCTGACAAGAACAGACAGGTATAAGATCTTGCACCTGGGAAAACACAATCCAGGAGTGCAGCACAGACTGGGATCCACCCAGCTGGAGATGTTGTCCTGGTGGACAACAAGCTCAATATGAGTGATCACTGTGCTGCTGCGGCCAAGAAGCTGGGTCAGCTGGGGTCAGCCGCCAGCTGTGCCCCCTCCCAACTTCTTGTGCACCCCCAGCCTCCTCACTGGTGGGGTGGGGTGAGAAGCAGAAAAGACCTTGACTCTGTGTAAGCCCTGTAACAAAAACATCCTTGTATTATCAACACTGTTTTCAGCACAAATCCAAACCATAGCCCCATACCAGCTTCTATGAAGAAAATTAATTCTACCCCAGCCAAAACCAGCACATTTAGATGGGAAGAAATTTTTACAGTGAGGGTGATGAGACACTGGAACAGGTTGCCCACAGAGGTTATGAATGCCCCATCATTGAAAGTGTTCAAAGTCGGGTTGGAGAGGGCTTTGAGGAACCCGATGTAGTGAAAGATGTCCCTGTCCAGGGAGGTTGGACTAGATGATCTTTGAAGGTCCCTTCCAAACCAAACCATTCTGTGATTCAGTGCACTGGGATGGCAGTGGGAGTTTATGTGAATCTCTTTCCTGGCTCCTAGGTCAAGGTATCAAATTAGCTGCTTAGTTTACAAACTTAAAGCACACTGACTTTCACTGATACTAGGGCATGTCAGTGCCTTTCATTTCTGGAGATAGGACATCAATTCCTAAGTCATTTAGAGACAGATTTTTATAGGTTTTTAAGCATGTAGCTTATAGGAACAATGAATTCAGTGCCTAGAAGGGTTTAAAGCCTTTAAAATGTGGTCTTTGAATGCTGTTGAAAATGCCACCAGTGGTTTGTACTGGAGATTAACCCAGGTCTCAGTCAGGCACAGGAGCCGCATTATCTCCGTTACCAACCTAAGTACTGAAAGCTACCATGTGCCTTCGGTACATTTACTGAATCGGTATAACTTGGTGCTGCAGGGTGCAACTCATACCAGGATTTTGAGCAGGGGTTTGAAAGAAAGTGCTAAATCAGCATGCGAATTGTACATAGTATTTACCAGGAAAGCAATAATATACACAGGATCAAATTTATTGATTCCTCTCACACCAGCGCTCAGTCAAGAAAGCTGGTTCGTCTTGAAAGACAAGGGAAGATGGCTTGCTGAGATCAACGCTAATCCCTCATTGCAGACAAAGCTTTGGTCTAAATAAACTACCACCAAACCCCCAAACTGTGGAGGAAATAAGTAGTGGTGCTCATCAGTTTGTCTTCAGGGCAGTGTGTTGAAACATGCCAAAACAGACGGAAAGAAAAATGTGGGGGTTTTACCCCTCAAATAGTCCTCTTCTGAAGTCGGATACAATATTCGAAGAATCAACAAGGGTGTCTACAAACAGGAACAAAGAAAACACTCTGATATCTCTATAAAGGGTAACATCATCAGGGAATATTTGCAGCTTATTAAAGTCACTGAGTCCTATCAGCAACCAATTTACAGAAGCACAATGACAGAAATGTTACAGTGTAGGAATAGTGAAACCTTTGAGATTTAATGACTTCCTCAGAAGAGAAAGTGATCTGAAAAGGCCTTTTTATCTATGTATAGTTAAAAGTGTTTTTGAGATAGAGAATGTTGATTTATAATGTAGGGTGTTTAAAAGGGTGTATAAAAGCCAGTGTTAATGATTTGTTTGTTTAATTTTGCTGTTTTCTTTTACTGTGCATGTTGTGTACCCTGACCGTTGCCCTTTGGGCTTTATCAAGTGACACTATATCCATGCAAATCAAAAGTTAAAGCTAAAAATTGAAAAACCACTACAACAACCAACTTCACTTCCAGTCTTAAGGTCACCTGTTTCAGACAAACTCCTGACCAATCCAGTTAGCAGTATTCAGGTGAGTATGATGAGATTTTCTCTCTCAGTCAATGTTTTTAATAATATTAATTGCTGTCAGGCCTCAGCTGCCTCCATGATATTGCAGGGAGAGTGTGCGAAATACATGGAAGCACCTGAAAGATGCAGCTGACGGGCAAGCACACGCTATGCCATGATGCCCATGGTAGATAATGTGGAGCAGTTTGATATCAATGCTTCTGAAGAGCAGCCCAAGAGCTGTTTTGCAAGGCACCATGTGCCTGAAAAAAATGTCTTCAGGCAGCAGGACTTCTGAGCTGCTCTGACCGCTGAGCCTCCTGGCCACCACCCTGACAACCACCTTCACCTAGATTAGAAGAGGGAATGATTCTCGGTCTTAGGATTTTCCTAAAGCCATACTGATATCCTTAGTACACTGATTATGTAGGCTTTGGGGCTGCTTTTTGGTGCTCTTGAGGAAAGAAAGCAGCCAGGAGGCAGAGGGAGTGGGTTATTTTTTTCCTGTTTGCTTTGGGGACAGACAGGGTTTACAGTTTCTCCAGCAAGATGTTATGAAGGGCAAACATTGGGAATGCTAAAATGCCAACATTACAATAACTTATTCAGTTTCAAGGTTTTGATGGGTCCACCCTGCCAAACTGGGGTGCCAAGTGCAGGCTGCTTGGTGAAACCCACAACTGTGGTGTTGACCTCTCTGTGCCTTTTTCTTCTCCCCACTCAACAGTCTGGTTGTTTACAGTATCATATAGCCCATGAATCTTTATGCACAGGAGATAAGCAAGTTTTGGATCAGGGCAGGCAGACATTACACTGTAGCAAGTGTTAATCAAAGACAGTGCAATCTAATTTTGTACCTTAATTAAGCACAGTATTATGCTAATAGCCATCTTACAACTTCTCTACTTGCTTTAGGACTGACTCATCAGTCGATGTGTTGGTTAAGCCTCTTCTTGTTGCTTCTTATATATCTGTAGTCAAAATATAACCTGTGAACCGGATATCGTGGAATTTTGTGTGAGGCAGCTTTTTGCAGCTGGGTGCAGAGCCTCTGACCCAAGGATCCTCATGAACTATAGGGAGAAGAATAACCCAAGGCAGCATGTACAGGTTGTCCTTAAACTCTGTTTTTTTCACTTCAAAACAAGGTGAAAGTTGTAGGAATAGGCCTGTTCTTGCAGCAAAGCATATGAGACTCCATAGTGATAAGTATGTTGCTGATTGCAAATGTGCTCTCCAGGTCAGATCTCAATGGCTTTACACCATGGGACTGGTGGGTCATCCAAGTCTGCCCTCCAGACCACCGAAGGATGGTGTGGCTGAGCTTGTTAACTGTCCTTCTGGCAGTGCATCCAACCAGAAGCAGGACAGAACACAGACTTTCATGCGCACAGGTGCTCCAGAAGCTCCTCCACCCTGATATTTTGGCAGTGACTCAGGAGCATCATCTGAGTGAGGACTCCAGCCTTCAAGCAGCCTTAGCCCTCTGCAGAACTCCATTGGGAGGATGATCACAAAAACTGGGAGATGGTCTGAGGACAACCCTCACCCATGACACTTTGGTTGGGTTTGGGTTTTTTTTCAGCATATTGGAAACTAGAGCTGCATCCAAATAACTGCAGGTTGGGGAAGGCATTTTGGGGGGCTTTAGCTGAAGAGGTCATTAGTTTGCAGCATCCCAGACGCATGGTTCACAGGAAGCAGGTGCACTCTGCAGCCTGATCTAGCATTAAAGATGTTCTGATCATGTCCTCTTTGCTTATGTGCAATATAAGGAAGTGGGCTTTTATTTTAATAAATGCTCTGCCCACCTGTCTGATTTCCCTGCAAAGCTATCCATCTTCCAATAATCCCTCCGGCAGCACAGGCAGTGGTAATTCAGGTCACAGGTTTTGACAGAGAAACCACATCATCAGCAAGTCACTGCTAATTAATGTTTTTTTCTTGCTCCTCGTGGATTTCTTCTCATGTCCAGCACTCCACTACTTGGAGTGGAAGTGAAAGATTTGTTGCAGCAGCAGCTTAGGAACCCTCTAAATCCTTACATGGGTCTGCCCCTTTGCTGAACTTTTAATTCCATGAAGGAGGGTGAATCCAGGACATGCAAAAAGGTAGACATCAATGTCACACCCGACGCTGAGAAGTGTGGAGGAGTCATCATGCAACAGAGGGAACACCTGAAGGTACCACCAGTATCTCTGCAGAGGCCGAATGAGGGTGTAGGGCAATGGGAATATCAGAACAGTACCACAGGGCAAGTCTTGGTTTTCACACAGAAAAACAGGGGTGTTTTGGCTGACCTCCCGCTGGGAAGGCAAAGTAAAGGAGGACACCTTCTTCTCACTGCTGGCTACTTGCACAGGGCTAGGCAAACACATGGCAATAATTTTACAGCAAACATAACACTTTTCAATCACATCGTGATGTTCCACCCCAGAATCAGTGTATCCAACAGCCATTTTGTAATAAAATTAAACCAAAAAGAACTCAAATGAGAGTCAGAAGATAACTAGACAGCAGGTCCTGTTGTGCACTGATTTCAGCACCCGGTGTGGGTACCCCAGGAGCTCTGGGCTGAGTTGAGGTCACAGGCAGACTCTTGCAGTAGGTCGATTGCTGCTGCCAAAGTCATCTCTGTAAATCAGTTATATCTCAATTGATTTTAGTGACAGGCTGCTGGATTTATACCTGAGAGCAGACACTGACCTTAAGCACATGGTCTGAACGGGGCACAGTCCTACTCAGCCAAAACCATTTGGAGCTTTTCCAATACCGTTTGATTGGCATTAAGACTAGATGCACAATGAAAGAGTATATAATAGCCTGAGAATTAAATCAAATATGTCTAACCTGGGTCAGTTCCTCAGACAGGAATGTTGATGGATCTTAAGGCAGCTCAGTGCAAGTTTTAACCCAAAATAAGGGCATGTCCCTTTAAATGTCACTGTGAAAGGCCCATATTTGATTACGCAATCATCATGTTTTAATTTGAGCTTGTTCCTCAACAGCACACATCTTGCTTGCTCATTAAAATTAATAAGCTGCTTTCTCTGAGAAAGACAATGCCCACACCTATGTTTCGGGAAGAAGGTGACAAGAAAACAAGGATGACATGGCAGCTCAGGAATACCCAAAGCCCTTCCTCACTTTAAATGCGATGCAGAGAACAATTTTGCACAGCTCCTTAGCTGGAGCAGCTCTCTCCCCTGGGCTTTCCAATCTTTAATTTCTATGACCCTGTGAATCTAGTGTACACACAATGCATGACTGATGCTTCTACACGGAACAAACTGCATTAATTTTTTATTCTCACCAACCACAGAACTAGAAAATTGCTTCCAAGATTGTGTGAAAGTTCATACCTGGAAAGACATCTGACTTTGGTGGGTGGATTTGATCACAGATTCGGTTTGAGAAGGCAGCAAGGAGGGAGGGAGAGAAACAGTGGCTGGATTTGAGGAGTAATTACACATTTTGCTTTCTAGGATGCAGATGGAGGAAGGGAAGAGAGGCTATGAAACCCACAGACCAGACGGGCTCATGGCTGATGGATGCAGCTGCTACCGCAGCCTGGGGTTTATAACTGCATTTTCCCTTTCCTTCTTTCCTTGGCTTTTTCTGCTGGGGCAGTGAGGTTGGGCTGCCAGAGATGGGTCAAGCATCTCCCATCTGTACCTGGAGGTGTTGTGTCAGTTAGGGGAGGCTGGATCCAGCAGCCTGAGGGAGGTGAGGCTGGGGCAGCTCCATGCCCCATGTCCCACCAGTAGCCAGTATTCCCTTCAGGCACACAGACACGGAGCACACCTACACACCACGTATGTACACACGTACCTGGCTGGCCACACACATCACAGGCAGACACACAGACCACTCACATGAGCGCAGCAACAATGTCTTCATCCTGCTCCCCTCTCTGAGCAGGATGATGGTCAGTTAGTGGGAATATATATATATATGTACACATACATATAAGTACAGTGAGGATCCCTCCAGCAGCTGGGCTCAGTCTGCCTGCCCAGTAGCTGCCCTTGGTTCCCAGTCTTCCTAGTTGCTGGAACTTGGAGACACGAGCCCCCAGGGCCACAGCCCCAGTCCAGCTGGGGTACAGATTGTCTCACTTGTGCACACACTCAGTGCTTTATGCTAAAGTGGGACAAAAAAAACCAAAACAAAACAGGCTTGCACAGTTTTTTTAATTTTTACATGAAACATTAGGGCTTTACGGGAGGGCCTGACTGTCCAAATCCATTCAGCCTCTACATTTTCATGTGGTCTTAAATGACAACATCTTTCAAATCCACATTTACAACACTGTGTGGCCTCTGTTGCAAATGTGCTTCCTCCCATTTTGCTTACAGTTGTCGCTGCTGTGAGGTGAATGGAGAAAATCATTCATGAAAACGAGCAAATTGGGAAGCTCAGGAGTAATGAGGACACTGTGAGCAGAGCTGAGGTTTGAGGACTGAGGTGTTGTTTCTTTTAAAATTCTTTTGGTATTTAGAGACTGGACTATCCCCTTACACGCTGCAACAAGTCAAAATTAACACTAGGGCTTACTGAGACTCATTTTTCACACTAGCTTGAATAATACTTAGGGCAAATTTTTTCAGGATGTTTAGATACTAAACTCACACTACAAAAATGGCTTTAAAAAGCTGTCTCTGAGTCACTTCATTGCATAAGAAGAGATTTGGCCATCAGTAAAATTCTGCTTCATCCCTTCTGTGTGGGACTACTTTGCTGAGCTGTGAGACACGGGCAAGATAACAAGGAGCGGAAAAAGGGATCAGCAGCCTGCTGGGTCACATCTGTTGTTTTTCTTTACTCAACCAGATGTTTACCGTCCTGCCAACATCTTCTCCCATAAAGCGGTGCTATAAAAATTGAAAAGATACGGTTACTAGATTTTAATGGAAATAGACTGTTTCAGATATCTCCAACCTATGCACAGGGTGGATTTAGCAATCCAGTACAAAGGTTCAGCAATGATACACTACATAATAAATATAATTATCAGGGTAATGCTCAGGTTAATCACCTCCAGCCTAATTGGATTTTGCTGCTGATCGCTCCCCAGTCACAAAGTCAGGAATGACTCTCACAACATAAGTGAAACGGATGTAAAGGGAGGTCAAAAATACTGTTGGCTGAAATGGAATTTCCAGTTGCTTTGATATTACAAAATTTTAATTTCAAAAGGTCTACCAGGTGAGGTACTGGAAAGAGAGGCTCTACAGTGGCCAGCAACTTGGATCTGACACTAGTAAGTATGAGTATGAGTAGTTTGAGTTTCAGTCAGGTTCATTTGTGACCCTCATCCTCCCAGGCTGCCTGGGAACGTTGTGCTCTGTGTTCCCAGAGGGCTCAGCTGGAAGTCAGGCAACATGGGAGGAATTAATGTCTCTTACACAAGGACACCCATTCATTTGGGTTTTTTTCCAGAGCTCCTGGCATTGGAATCTCATCTCTTAATCTCCAGATTCCTCCATCCACCTCAGATAGCATAGAAAGTATGAAAATCCCATGTCAAACTGGGGCTCTCAAGTCTTTCAGACTTTTACAATAGACTTAAGAGTGATACCAAAATTCAAGACAAAATTTTTATGGATTTGGGACTGCTTGGGAACTGATGTTTGATTAAAGTCCATAGTACCTACCAATACAGTAGAGAGCCCTGGGACCTATGGTTTCCAAGCTGAAAGGTACATGCAAATTTACAGTGTAATGAAAGGGTGCTGCAACGGATACATTTCTATGGATATTTCAAATCGACATTTTCTAACAAAATTCAATTCTGTAGACTGCACCATCTTTATTCTGTTCTGTTTGTACTCAATTTACAACACTAAGACCTATCCCTCTACAGTCTACATTTTGGTATGCAAAGACCAAGGTGACCAACAATCAGGAAAATTAGGAAGTCTTCCAGGAAATGATGAATGTCATATGAAAAAAAGTGTCTTCAGTGTCTAACTGAGATCCACTAGTCCTGTTTCCAATCTAGAGCTATCAGATAGTCTTAGATTGCTATACTTCCAACCCCATACAAACTCCTCACTGGATTGCTCAAAGCCTGCCTTCACAGTAATGTTTTGCCATCATCTCATGACGGCAAGGCAAAGATAGACCAAGATCCTCCCTCCCTCCCATATATATGTTACTACTTTGGCTTTGTCTTTATCTTCCGTTTCTTTAACTTGCCTGGTTTATACATGTTTATGGATTATGGAAAACATGGAATATAGGGACACACACACACACAGTCTATTGTTAAAAATTAAAAATTAAATACTGAAGAAAAAAAAAACCAATCACTTGAGCTCTTTTTTGCATCTTTGGAGGAGAAAAAAAAAAAAGAGAGAATCCCAAGGAACCTGCTGCTCTGGTGGCTGGCTTTATGAAGGGCAAAGTATCCATGCTGACCCATGAGAAAGAGGCAACTACTGTGCCCTTTGACAAGGACCTGAAGGGCTTCCTTTTCTTGCTAGCTGAACAACAGAGTAAATGGACACAGGGAAGTTATATAGATTTGCTGTCATATAAATATAGTTTGCACACAGAGATGAATTCAGCAAGCGTAGTAATGCTTTTTCTTGGCATCAAGGGAGGTGGTGAAAGAAGCATCAATACCTGGGTTTAATGCCCAAATGGAGGAAGACGGACAGAATAAAGTCCCCCAGGGCAGCAGGGCTGGTATTGAAAGTTGTGTAGCATGGGATAAAAGGGCGTGTGGTAGCATATGGTAACATGGGTCCAGGATTCTGGCCTTATCCTGTCCCATGACCCCCTGGAGGCTTATTCCATGATGCAGAGACCACAGATCATTTCCATACAACCAAGACTTCCAAGTACTCTTTAACTGAATCCAGATGTCCTGAGCTCCCAAATAGTATCCTTCTCCTAGTACAGTCCCCTCTCTCTCTTCCTTTTCATTTCTAACATACTCTGGCAGTACACAGCCCCCTGTGTTCCCTTCTTTAAGCCTTTTCTCAACCAAGTCTTTGGCAAAATCTCACAACAATTTAAAAAGTGCATTTCATTAATACATTTTGCAAGTATAGGAAGAACAGTATCATCACCCTTCTCCACTCACCCAGTGTATGATGCCCCATGGTATACATCGAGTGAGTATCTTACTCAAAGCTGTACAGCAAAGCTGCAACACACAGCTGCAGAGCCCAGCAAGCAGTAGGACAGCTCCAGGGGTTTGTTCTTGGGATCTTCATTCATCTTACATGAAATATTTTGGAAGAACTGTATTAGGTTGTGTCATTAAAGTCTCATCTCCACACACATAGGGATCCCAGCGGCACAAGAACAAGTGGGGGAGCCACAATATCCCCATCAGGGACACAAGGCCCTGACCTGGGAAACAGGAGCAGCTCCCTACCTCACCTCACAGGTCAGAGAGGGATCACTGCCTGGGTATGCGACATGTTGCAGGATGCATCTGGGGATTGCACAAAACTTAGTATGGGTTGGGTCAGGGGAGGACCAAAGTCAGGGAAAAGGAGGGATCTAACTGGTTTAGGGAGGAACAAATATGAGAAAGTAGAGGGAAAATGGGATCAAGTGGCCAGTCCCATGTAAACAGGTTACCAGTCAATATGCTTGTATGCAGGTCATGCTCCTGAGCAATGAGCACAGGAGAAGAGATCTATGGAGAGCTGTTAGCAAGGAGATGGCCCTGTTTTGCAAGAAGACCTTTCTTTTGGTAATTAATTACTTCAGCTCACACTTTCATCTAGCACAGTAAGTGAGGTGTTATTCCCACCCCAAAGCAACACTAATGAGTGGTGAAGACAGGAATGCATCTTCTCTGTTTTAGGTTTCTTTTGTGTGTTTGTAGAGGCACTGTCAACTGCCCAATAGACTGAGGAGTTCACCTTCTGATTTCTTAGAGCCACTTCTGGGGCAAAAAGCCTCCCTGAGAGCAACAAAACACAGAATCACACAGAATCACAGAATGGCAAGGGTTGGAAGGGGGGAATAATTTATATTACCCCAGGCAGATATAGACTCTAAAACAATTCCATCATATAAGGATCCTCCAGCCTTGCACAAACTTAAATTCAGTCCTGAATTTGACGTTTAGAGGTCTGAGAGCTCCCAAAAGGATCTAATCCTTTTCACAAAATACAAGCCCCCATAAACCAGGAAAACACATAAATCCAGCCTGTGATAATTATTTGGCAGATGATGACTAGTATTTCATTACATGCAAGGGTCTGGGTTGTGATCCTGAGGAGCTGATAAATATAGCCAACCGATGCTCAGAATTTCCTCTTGGCTGTAATTTCTTCGGTTTTTCTTTTAATGTGTTTGGCTCTGCCCTGGATTAAAACCATGATTTCTGAACCTGGAAGCCCTCCAATCTTTTGTTCTCCACCAGACTGATATTCTTGTCGGGTTCACAGCAAAGATCAACTGCAGTGAAAGGGAGCTTTGTGTGTGCAGGGTCACAGGGATGCAGAGCAGACCCACTGGGCTCAGAGCCCTGCCTTGGGTTACTGCATGTTTCTTCTCAAATGCCAGATGTTTTCAGTGAGGCAGTCTGGGCTCTGTAGACTGTAACTGCGCAGTCTTCCAATAAGTTGTGTTGCTATGTAGCAAAACCATGGGGGACAGTTTGACTTACCCATCGATAATATCTTCTTTGGATAGTTTGTAAGTATTTGCAAGTGCTTTGGGATGTTATTTTTTCTGTTGCCCAAATCTCACACATTGTTTCACATCACACCTGCTTCTGAAACAGTCTGATTTGTACCACCCTATTTTCATGCATGGTGAAGTGACTCCTTGTGAATTGTACAGTTCAAGAGAAAACATAGTGCAATGAAAGAGAAGTATATCCAAGGTCTTTAGGCAGTTTTATACCACTCAGAATATCACCCTTCTCCCTAGAGTGATGTAGGCAAGCTCCACTGAAAGACAATACTTCCCAGATTATCTCCCTGGTATTTGCTTCCTGGGTTTCAAATCATGATGAGGACAAATCCTGCTTATATAAGAAAAGGTCTGATGCATCTGAGAAATAAAATTAGGTTATTTGATGACCAAAGATGGCTCATGTCGATCCCCACGCTGGTGACTTTCCTCCTTATGTACCTTAAACTCCTCAAAGCAATTGAGACCCTCAGCTTCCACTGGAGTCCATAGGGAATGAAAATGATTCAGCATTTGCTTGGAGTATTGTAGGATGAGGCCTCATTTCATGCTGGTGTATTAAAAGGCCTTAAAGTATTTATTTTTGCATTAAGCTATTCTTTCCTCAAACAACTGGGAACAATATGCCTCCCGTAGGGTGGAAATTTGTTCTGATAATATATTTAACATTTTTCTGTAGCAGGTGGTCTTCTCAAAATATCACATTAAATTGATAACCTTCAAGGAAGTGTTGTACCAAGTACAGTGATGACTGCTTGGTATTTTATCATTATAATGAGTGTTATTTTAAGATTTTCTACTCTTCCATCTCCTATAGGACCTGCAAAGATGTAGGTGGCACTTATGTGAACCTGCACTGGTGGTTCATGCAGGTCTCCCACCAAATTCTGCATCATTTATGCCTTTGTCAACTGGCCTGGGGCTTAGAGGGAGGCAAGCAAGATGAGTAGGCATGTGAAATCGAGACATCCGTATGGTCACTCTGTGCATTCATGGTGAAAATGATGCTTGCTAGCTATAGCTTCTTTGTAAATATTTCAGAAAAAGAGCTGCTTTAATTTTGTTAGCTCAGAGTTCTTTCATGGTCATTACCCATTACAGAGAAACCAGCAATCCTGAGACAGTTTTTTAGAAGGGCTTGCATTCCCTGTTAAGACTAATTGAAACTGATATAGCTATGGGGATGCATATTTTCCTTTGGAGGTAGAAGACTGAGTCCTTTTGTTATCCAAAATCTTATCTACCAAAGATTTTAATTAAAAAAAAAAATCATATAGAAGCTAACAAGGTTTTTTCTTAAACCCTCTGAAGTCAATGGATGAGGCCCTATAATCTTTACCAGTTTCAGTGATTTGATCGTATGCACCCACTGTTCTGAGGTTACAGACATTGCTCTGGTGCAATGAAATTGTTGTCTTAGTTAATAGATTGACTTGGGACAGCAATGTGGTTTCTATCTTGCAGACTTACAGTCTTCTTGCCCATGTTTTTAATCACTATGTAAATTCCCTGTTTCCTTGGTTATATACATGTATCCCATATAGCTCATGCATAAGCATTTCAAAATAATCAAAATGCTTCCAGTCTTAAGTCCAATTTTATTACATTCTTAACAGTTTATTTTTAGAGTTAACAGAATGGACAAATTTCACTTCTGCCTAAGCAGTGCATGACCTTTAGCTTTCTTTAAAAACAGGCCTCTCCATCTGCGTGATCTTTACGAAGCAAAATGTCGTTCAATTAAATCTAATCTTCCGCTTACAACTCTTGCCAGGGTTGCTTCCACCACTGCTTTGGGTACAGCTGACTCTGCATGGACCAGGTTCCTATGGGAAAAAACAGCATATGGACTGAGGAGAAACTTTCTCACTTGTATTTAGGTTGATGTGCTACACTGCTCATACTTACCAGCACAAGGTTAACCATGGTGTAATTTTACGAATATAAACTGCAAACTGTCTTACCTTCATGGTCAAGACACTTATCCTGTTGGCATAGTATGAGAAGTAGGTGATTGTTACTGACTCTCTCCATGTCCTCCAGCAGGTCACTTATTTAAATCTCCACTCTTCCCTATTTCCTTCTCCAGGTCTTTGTCCCTCAGCCTGCCCTATAACACAGGGGAATTGCAAATTTGTGCCTTGATACTAAGGTAATGAGCACTATGGAAAAGAAATATCTATATGGAAATACATGTGTATATATACATGTGTAGCTCATATCTCTGTATATCTCTTCATAATTCAGTATATCTCCAGCCATCTTGTCTATGATTTTTGTCTTATTTCAGTATTACTAGATCTCATACTAGGTACCAACAGAGCCCAAAACAAGTTTATGAGTATTTCCCTTCTTTCAAAAGACAGATTAACTGTTTGAAAATAACACAGTGGACTTCTGTTCCCAGGGATGTAGATGAGTCTTGGAATAAGGACTGGATATGTCCTTATTATAAGTCTTGGACTTATTATTATAAGTCTTGGAATAAGGAATAAGGACCTGAACAACTGTGTGACAGACTTTCATACCAAAGCTCCCAAAATCAAGTTTAATCTGTATTATGCCCTCTTTAAATCAAAGTTCAGTGACCTGTTCCTTGCACTCATGTTGTTATACAAGGAAGGAATACAATAGGTTTTAAAAGTGTGGTATATGTCCAGGTCACTAGAAATAATGCCTGAACTAGCCTAGGTATAGTTCTCCCTGGACACCTTAAAGTAGATTCCAGAAATGTGTCCAAATATGTTGCCAAGAAGAGAATTATCAGCAGTACAGTCCCTTGTCTTAATTGCTGTAACTGTAGCAAAGCCTCTTGGAGATGATTCTTGGCAGTTGTAAACCATAGTCATTCTCTGAAGGAGAAGATCCTGGACCACTCTCTACATCCTAGTGATGTATCCTGTTATGCAGAGGGAGAGTACATAAATAGGAGCGCATGAGTTGTGTTATAAGTAATTGATTGGTGTCCAGTACAAGTGCAGTATAATGGCAGTAGATAAACTCCAGGACACACAGCAATCTGGTGGTGTTGGTTGTGCACAGCAGGTGCACAACACAACCCTAGAAAACAAAATAATATTGTAACATTTAATCAGTAACCTCACACATCCGAGGTATTTCAGAGGCTCTTAGCTGATACATAAACAAAGGTCTGCTAATTGTCTTGAGCAAAAATAGGTGAAGTAACTTCTGAATTCTGTTGAATGAGGAGCCAGAATCCATTTTAGGGATTTGTCATCAAGCCCCTTTCCTGATAACAAAATTAAAGGGGTAGCTGGGAAATAGGTAACAGTGGCATCACAGTGGATAGGGAATATAGATGTGTATTCAAGGACAGCAGTGACAAAGAGTCATTCTCTGCATATAGCCAACAGCTAGACCAATACATGGACAAGGGCTTATTTAGGGAGCAATAGGTTGCTTCATTCAATAAGGCAATAATCTGTCTTCCCCTTGATGGATAAAGTCCCTGTCTGAAGGCAGAGTGGATTATTCTCTATGTGGAAATTGGATTATGGCTGAAGAAAATGGAGCACTCTGCTGTTACGGCTCATTAGACAGAGGCTTACACGTCACCTTCCCACAGATCTGCTCAGTTCAGGTGCTGGAGGCATGTGCTGCAAGTGATGCCTACCAATGTGGTTCAGGGTGCAGATGCTGCTGTGGATGTGAAAAAAGGACCAAGATTTGACAACTGTCCAGATAAAACCTCTTTGCTTTGGATTTGACTAAACCCTCAGCTTTTGGTTTTTTTAACATTCAACTTCTTTACCAAAACAAGATCCATTTCAGCCTCTTCCCCTCCCCTCTTTCCACCAGGTATTGGACGTAGCTTAGGGTTTGTCTGAACAAGTCAGTTGATACAGCTGAACAACATGACCACTGGATGTACCTTGGGCCCTTCAGGTTACTCAGACCTTCCTTAGAGGTATCCTCTCTGGACTGAAGGTGGATCCTGTCAGTACCTTTCTGACTCATCTCCGGCTCAAACATATTGCAAAGCTGCGCTACAAGGAATGGTATGAGAGCCCTGTATGGAAGCCTCATGTTCTTCCTCCTCCACCTGTCCATTGACATTGTTGTGCTTGAAGGCTGTCTTTCCAGCCCACACCACACTGAAGTGGTGTCCTGGTTTTGGCTGGGACAGAGTTAATTTTCTTCCTAGTGGCTGGCATAGTGCTGTGTTTTGGAACTAGGATGAGAAGAATGTTGATAATACACCAGTGGTTTAGTTGTTGCTAAGTAGTGCTTACACAGGTCAAGGGCTTTTTCAACTTCCCCTGCTCTGCCAGGGGCACAAGAAGCTGGGAGGGGGAGAAGCCAGGACAGCTGACCCCAGCTGGCCAAAGGGATATTCCATACCATATGATGTCATGTTGTGGGAGACTGAATAGCCAGCTAACCAGGGACTGAATAGCCAGCTAACTGTCTCAAAGCTTGCTCCTTTGTGTGGCGATGTGCAAGGTGGCTTGCAGGCTTGCTGAAGCAGTGGACACCCAGGCAAGGCCATCTGCCCACCAAACCTTGCAGTTTGCTGCCACTTAAAGCATGCAAGCAGAACCCTGCCCCTGCCCAGCAACAAGAAAGCGTGCGAACAGAGCCCACCAAAAATAAAGCACGGGAAATGTGTGTGCATGTGCTGGACTGTGCTCTCTAAAAAAGGCTGCAGTCTCAGACTGTGGGGGACCTCATGGGACACCATCAAAGACGCCGGAGGAAGATCACTGACCTCGTGAGAGACCACCGAAGATTCCGTGTGCGATCACCAAAGAAGCACGAACCACTGGGACACCGCGGATCCATGGTGGTGACTGTCTGCTCTCTTCTATCTGGACCTCTTGCTTTATTTCTTGTCTTTCCTTCCTTCCTTTCCTATTGCTGCTTTCTCTCTTTCCCCCAAACAATTAATAAACGGGTGGACTTTGACATCTGATCTTGTTTGTATCTTAATCTCGCTCAAAGGGATCAAACCTGAAACAAGAGGTTGGTCTAGCCACTCCTGGTCTCCCAGACTCTTCTGAGGTCAGCTAGAAAGCAAGGGGACCGTCCTCTCATCCAAACAAAATTGGATCCTAACACGTGTTCAGTATATAAACTGGGGGGAGTTGGCCAGGGGGGCAGTGATCACTGCTTGGGGACAGGCTGGGCATCAGTAAGTGAGTGGTGGTGAGCAAATGCATTGTGCATCACTTGTTTTGTATATTCTTTTCTCATTATTGTTATTATTCTCTCTTCCTTTGATGTCCTATTAAACTGTCTTTATCTCAACCCATAAGTTTTACTTTCTTTTTTTTCTGATTCTCTCCCCCATCCAACAGGGGGTTGGGGAGGGTAAGTGAGCAGCTGCGTGGTACTTAGTTGCTAGCTGGGGTTAAACCACAAGCAGCAGATGACATTTAGGTGATTTCAGTCACATATGGCAAGTAAATCCAAACTACATGCCTCAAGGACCAAAGGAAAAGCAGCATTTGATAGTGAAAGAGAATCCGTGACCACTGCCATATGGCTCTTCTAAAAATGAACTTAATGCTGAATGGGCAGCAAAGGAGACTGAAGGACCACACACAGCTGGGTGACAAGAGAGGACACGTCCTTCATATTATACTAATAAGGTGTCTCAGCTTTTATTTAGAGAGATTGCTTCCATAATATACGTTCCTTTAAGATAAAATTTCCTCTA
>BOSO01016568.1:0-37740 GCA_018403395.1 Gorsachius goisagi
TCTAGTCTAAACCTACCCTGGTTTAGTTTGAAACCATTACCCCTTGTCCTGACACAGCTGGCCCTACTAAAAAGATTTTCCCCATCTTTCCTATAGGCCCCCTTTAGGTACTGAAAGGCCGCAATCAGGTCTGCCCGCAGCCTTCTCTTCTCCAGGCTGAACAACCCCAACTCTCTCAGCCTGTCCTCATAGGAGAGGTGCTCCAGCACCTGCCACAACAGGTCCATGTCCTTCTTGTGCTGAGGGCTCCAGAGCTGGATGCAGTACTCCAGGTGAGGTCTCCCCAGAGCAGAGTAGAGGGGCAAAATACCTCCCTTGACCTGCTGGCCACGCTTCTCCTGATGCAGCCCAGGGTACGGTTGGCCTTCTGGCAGTGCACATTGCTGGCTCATGTCCAGCTTTTCGTCCATCAGTACCCCCAAGTCCCTCTTGGCAGGGCTGCTCTCGATCCTTTCTTCCCCCAGCCTGTATTGATACCTGGGGTTACCCCAACCCAGGTGCAGAACCTTGCACTTGGCCTTGTTGAACCTCAAGAGGTTCACACAGGCCCACCTCTCCAGCCTGTAATGATCACTTGTTTTTTCACAGACAACAGTTGTATGATGGCTTTTACTATTTACCTGAACAAAATCTGAAAGTCCCTCACCTCTCATGGGTTCAGCTGATTGTCAGGTGAGTGCTACCCCATCCAGGGCTAACTAGCCCTGCGTTATTCATAGATGGGATATCCAGTGTTATAGTCTCCCATAATGACATAAATTTGCAGTAGTATTTGTCTCAAATAAAATTACCGAGATCTTTGTTTGTATCCAAATCTAATTGAAAAGATTCACAGAGATTTCCAACATTAATTCCAATAAACTTGCACCATCGTTCTTCATCAGAGACTGATTCTTTGTTGGATTTACTTTTCTTTATATTAGTTCTTATTCACAGTGTCTGTCATTACTAGTGTTCAGTTTGGCACCTTCATCCTTATGTTTGTCAGTTCTCTAAATCCTACACCTATAGTTCAGTTACAGTAGCTGCTTGTCACTTCTGCTGACTCTGCTTTCATATCCTGGACTAGGAGCCCTTCATCCATCTTTCTCCCAGGTTCCTTGTGTTCATACAGTAAAGGTTTCAGTTGTGTTTT
The DNA here is from genome assembly GCA_018403395.1 of Gorsachius goisagi. Classification (NCBI taxonomy): domain Eukaryota; kingdom Metazoa; phylum Chordata; class Aves; order Pelecaniformes; family Ardeidae; genus Gorsachius; species Gorsachius goisagi. The sequence goes on from BOSO01016568.1 coordinate 1,136, forward strand.
GTGAATCACACCTAAAATCCCCTGAGAGCAAGTATCCCCCCACATTTATTGTACACAGATTTGGCTTCTAGTTTCATTTTAACAAAAATAGGTCTTTGTCCCTTTCTTCAAATACCAGCAGAGAATAAACTTACATTTTTTGCTGATCAAATACAGCACAAAATCAAATAATATTCTAGGAGTATAGTCAGGCCTATGACAATGATTGCGGTAGAAATAAAATTCAAGTGTTACTCAACCTTTTTATTGAAATATGAGAGGATTATTCCTTTTAGTGCTAATTAAGATTAATGCTGGATTGACAAACAGTCACGTTTTTGTCCCAAGTCATAAAAAACCTCTAAAAACCTTCGTATCGCTAAACCTGATTTTTTTTTCCTGTCAAAATTAAATAAAAGTACTGGTCTGTATTTTCACTCTTAGTGCCCTACAGCAGAATCAGGAAGCCTGGCAATGTCAGCTCAGAGGCGGCAGACAAGATCTGCTGTAAAGGGCTGAATGTGGGACCTTGCCTTGCTCTGAGGCTGGCAGCCTCCAAGGCTGCACGGTTTCACAGTGCTAGAAGTTCTTTCCTGGCACTTTCCACATCCTCCCCAAAAGAATCTGCAAAGTCGGAATTGACCGTTTTCATCTTAAGAAGTTTGATTTTTAAATTTGAAAATATAAATTTCTGCTTGAAAAAAAAAGTAATGCTGAAAGATAATTCCAGAACAGCCCTCATAAAAATGCCCTTCAGAAACTTCTCTCTCATGTTGAAAGCCTTAAACCCACACTATGCTTGAAAGCAGTTCAAACCCAACACTTCGGACCACAGCTTGAGAAACAAGGACTGTATCAGCTGAAGTTTTTAATTCTGGTAAGGGCTGAAAGCATTTTCCCTTCCTCACATGTTTCTCTCTGAGCCATTAACTTCCAAAGGCAACTGCCTGCAGCTGGTGAAAATTCGGGGTGCTCAGCTTAACTACCCTAAATATCACAGTACAATTAGACTTTATGTATTCTAATAATTTCCAAGGAGCAATATCTGTAATAGACTTCTAGATCCATAGGAAAAGGAATAAATCTGAAAGTTCAGCAGAGATCTCAGTGCAAGAAAGAGTTAATTATAATTTTTTTGCTGGAATATATTCCATATATTATATATTATTATATATTATATGGAATATATGAAAGTCTGGCTCCAAACCATGGTACAGTGCACAAAAACAATAGTGCTATGACCTGAATCAGCATTATCTAACGGTGCAAGAAAATATTAGATAGTTAACAAAGTGATTGTGAAATCGTGACTGTTGGCAATATCTGTCTGAAAGATTTAAAGGCCACATAAATGGTTTAATAGCTGCAGTTTTATAATTAATATCAATAATTAAAATATTCATTGTAATAAATACAATTACAATTGTTTAATATGTTACCGTGATATTTACCTAGATACTAAGTTACCATTCACTCCTTAGTTGCCAAACAACAGTGTGCATGAAAAACAATTAATTGAATATTTTCAATGTTTTCAAAAAAGTTAGACAGATCTTTGGTTAGAAAAGGTGGAAAACCACTTCTACTCTTAATTGCAATGAATATAATCGATTCATATTTGAATGTATGTGTATTTTTAAAAGACATTATTTTGTAACTTATGTGTTTTTAGTGACACTGAATAAATGTAGCAAAGAATAAAAATGGGGTTCTAGCCAGTACAAACTTTTCCAGAGAGGATCGTATTGTAAGTAGGAATTCCTAGTGGTGTTGGACGGACATCCTGTAAACACCTACCTGTGAAATAACACACATTTGTTCACCTTCTAAATAAATCATTACCAAATGATTGATTTCATATTGCATATAATTTTCATTATGATAATTTTAAAATTTTGATATGCTTTTGTAAAATGCAAATAATTATCTTTTATGACATTAGCCAGTATGATATTTATAAACATGTCTGTATTTTATTTTTAAAAATAACATTATGGAATCATAACATTAAAACATACTGATTTCCAATAATTCTGTAATATGCAGTTCTTGTAGACACATACATAAAGGACACAAAATAGATCAGGTAACAGACCAGATGCAAAAGATTTGCCTACACCGTTACATATTCATTTTCAATTCCTCAAAAACTTCTCATGGATAACCTAATAAGAGTAGAGCTTGCCACTTCTAGCAGTTAGCAAATAACAGCAGCCTGCTTATGGCAAACACCATACTGCCACTTGCATCTGCCTGAACTTGGTTTTGAGACCGGGCGGATAGCTTCAGCAAATTGCACTGATCACGCTGAACACGTGGATGGCAGATTTAACAAGGTAGGTTAGAAAAGAAGGGCTGCAGCTGCTGGCCTGATGCTTGCTCATGGAAGAAATAAGTAGAGTGACCCCTCTTCAGCAGGGTGACCATTGACGTTGGTGAGTGGCAATGATCTGTGGCTCAGAAAGCAAGCTGAGGAGATGGCATTGGTGTCCCTCCTCCCACTTCCTGATGGGAACAGAATGTGCTGAAGCCTTCTCTGAGGAGCAACTTATGCTGCAACTACAGCTCATCCACCACGGGCTGCATTCAGCCCCTGAGGAGCTGTAGCTCATGAATTACAGGAAAGAGCCTTTCCAGAAACAAAAGTGGTTTCCTACACCCACATTTAAAACTGATTTGTTTTAAATCTGATCTCTGAAGAAAGCTAAATGATACCCTTCCTATTTGATGTCAGTCCTACTTCTGCTTTTTAGGGACTCCTGATCTAATTTCATATTGCTCATCTACCAAGTCCAGCCAACACAGCGATACGTGCCTTTTTCTTTTAAGCCAAACATAATGGGAGAATACGGACTAAAAATTCCAACTTTATTAAGGGGTTGGACAAATGAGTGATTATTTTGCTGACAGCCTCTCTGGGTCACCAGCCAGGAATGCGGAACCCTGTGGTGAATCTGATACCGGTTTGAGCAGTTTTATTTGCCTTCACAGTCATAACAGGTATGGACAATGTATTAAGCAGGAGTTAAAAAGAATTAATCTGTTCCTCAACAGGCATTCCTGTGTGTTTAGTCAGATTCAGATTCAGGGGTTTGGCATAATCAAATGAAAAAGGGAGCGTAGAAAAATTCAGGTTAATGACCAAGTTCTCTTGGGTAATCATCCCGAGGTTACAAGATATGCCAGGTTTAGCAATGGGCCATACTTCTGCAAATGAGATACTTTAATATAAGCTTTGTTATATAAATTTTTCCTCTTTACTAAGGTTCTGGTCTTCAGATAACTCAAATAATTGTACTTGAGACAATTGCTTATGATGAGCCAACTCTGTTGAAATAAAGAGCTTTTGAAATTTCCTCTTGCTTTCTCTAGGGATTTCTGTTGTAAAAATGGGTTATGATATGACTCTGAGACAACTTGATATAGGAGAAGCTTTAAAGGCAACACTTCTTTTTTTTTTTTTTTTTTTTTTTTTTTTGTATCAAAGTAACAATTTGAGAAGGAATTCTGGCAGAGGCAGTTGTATTATAAATATTCACAGTTATGTCCAGGGTAACCAATTGCATTATTTTACATTATACATTTTGTCTATACCAAAAGCTATGGGTTTTGGGATGCAAACTTGAAACTTCCCTAATTCTTTGTTTATGCATGTTCATTGCTTAAAATGTGGTTAAACATCCCATGTTAGCATCTTAGCCAAAGGGAACCTGAAAGAGATTTATGACTTTTCTGTTCAGATATAAAAGGGAAGGGAGAAATCCTCCCATTAAAAAATTGCACTTCTAGTGGAGTTACCAACACTTTGCTAGATAAACTAAAATACTAAATGCCTAAAGATTATAAACCTGTTTGAGTATCTAAACCCAGCTCCTTTGTGATTACAGGAATGGAAAATTTCCACTTCATCTCTACCTGCCTGACACTGCTTGGTGTGTCTAAATTTTCTGGGCTTCTGTAACAGAGTGATTGAAATAAAGTTGAGAAATCATCCTGGACATCCAAGACAGGTAAAAGCTGATAATGAAAAACACTGTCCCGCCTAGCTACAGTAAGGGGCTCTTACGAACTTGTCTTTTTCTAATTGTGAATTGTATCTATGACAGTGTCAGTGAGGGTTTGCTGGACCCCTAGAGAAAGGACTTTGTGATGTTCTAAACCCTGCCGGCTTCCCTGACACCCAAAATTCAGAGCCAGTTCAGAGCCTTACTCTAATGCTATGGCTGAAACAATTTAACGCTTTCCTCCTTGTGTCCCCAGCTGTATGTTCCTTCTTCCACTCTTTGTGCTAAAACATATATGAGCTAAAATCATATACCGACCAACTCCAAAACAATCACTAAGGCTCTAACTCCAGCATGGATTAATTTACTGCAGGAAGCATGATTTTAATTTCCTGACTTAACAACTGTCCTGTATTTCAGTTTGGTACTCTAGTTATGTTATAGATGTTATTTGTGTCCTATCTGGAGCCCAACAAAAATTGATTATTAGAATTGACAGGTTCTCTGCAAGACCCCATTCCTGTAATGTTTTTCTGTTTCTATTGTTATTTTTATTCCTGGGTTAGGTGCAAAAATCCATTGATGGAAAACTGCTTATGAAACTGGGGCCTTAAGATCCCCTGTGTGGGAGAGAAAAAAAAAAGAGAGACACTTCTTTATTGATAAATGTTTAAACTTTTTTTACATAAAATGGTCTAACAAGGGCATAATTTTCAAAAACAAAAGATTGGAGTTTTGGACTCTCACCAATTTTTATTGGGGAGAGAGACTAATGCAGAATATGTTTCCAAAACACTGGCACTAGGGAGCCCTGAAGCAATTGTTTATTTAAAATACTCCCTTTCCTTCTGCCTTCCACTTGCTGTTTTGCTGAGCAAGCCAATTTTAACTTTTCAAGACTTTTCAGAAAACATTACAAAGAATGTAACCTCATTAGTATTGTACAGAAAGCCATGATAAGTAGGTGTTAATGGTTCCAAATGAGTTTTCAAAGTGAAATAAACCACAGATTCTTCCTGTATGTCTGTTCTGAGTAGACTTAACCCACTGGAGGAGCAAGGTAAATCAGGCCATGCCGAGTGGGTAGACAATGACTCATACCACAGCTAACTAGTTGAAAGAATGGAGTTGGGCATGTCTATTTTACACTGATTACTCCCTCTGCTGTGGTAATACTGCAGAGAACACTGTAAGTATGTATTAAAAATAATAGGAAAAGAATCATAGGATTTGTAATACAGTGGATAACCTGGCAAATAAGATTGGGTAGCAATGGGTCTGCTGGGTGCTTTTTGTAGAGACTCCCCTCCTGCCAGAGAAAGCAGTGCTGGCAGGAGCGGAGAGACCTCAGCTCACCACCCCAGGCAGGATGTGTGTCCTTCCGAGAGGTGTCGTCCCTACTGCTCTTGCAAGCTGGTGCTGGTGGCTCCAGGAAATAGGTTCTGCTAGTGACCATACTCTGACCATACTCTGAGAAAGCGCTTACTAATGTATAAGCTGAAATTCCTTGACATAGTTTTACTCTGTTGCTCATTTGGCTACAAGAAGCTCTCCATCACATTTTATGTAAATCTTGTGTTACTATACACTAGCATACTCATTGATTTTTAATTGCAGCTCATTTTGGCTAGAGTAGAGTTAATTTTCTTTCTAGTAGCTGGCATAGTGCTGTGGTTTGGATTTAGCATGAGAATGATATTTAGTTGTTGCTGAGCAAGGCTTACACCAGTCAGGGACTTTTCAGCTTCCCCTGCTCTGCCAGGGGCACAAGAAGCTTGGAGGGGGCACAGCCAGGACAGCTGACCCCAGCTGGCCAAAGGGATATTCCAGACCATATAACATCATGCTCGGGGGAAGCTGGCCGCAACAGGGAGAGCGATTGCTGCTTGGTTCGGGCTAGGCATTGGTCAGTAGGTGGTGAGCAGTTGCATGGTGCATCACTTGTTTTGTATATTCTCTTACCATTATTGTTATTCTTTTCCTCTCTTGTTTTATTAAACTGTCTTTATCTCAACCCATGCATTTTATTTTTTTTCCGATTGTCTCCCCCACCCCACTGAGGGAGGGAGTGAGTAAGCAAGCGGCTGGGTGGTGTTTTGTTGCCGGCTGGGGTTAAACCACGACAAACTATTATTTACTGACAGCAAGTGAAACCTGTAATGCAGCTCAGAGGTTACTTGAATATTGCCCAATTAGCTAAATGATTGGTTTGAAATGGATCATAATGAAGTTGGCATTTGATGCTTTTTATGGAGGGGGGAAGCTGCAGTGAACTTAGGGACTTCAAGTGGCTGCCCCATGTGCAACTGTGGAGAAACCTCTGGACTTCCTGGTGCGGTGTCACCCCAAGACTCCTCAGCCATCTCTTTCCATCCCTGTCTTCTGGGCACCACCCTGCAAGGCACATGCTCAAGAACTAAGCCCTCGCAAACTTCAGAACAGATAATTTTCATACAGGTAGGAGGAGGTGGAGCATATATCCAGGCAGGGTGGGCCACCCCCCCCACCCCGCCCCTGCAGACCAACACCACCTAACATGCACCACACTTCACCGGTTTCAATAAGCTCTTGCTAAAACCTCTTCAATATGTAAAGGTCTGCGTGGTCTGCGTCTCTTCCCTGATGATTCTCTCCCTTATTTGGATCAAAGTCACGCAGTTATCAGCTATTAACCGAAGAAAACTCTAAGTGGAAGTTACCCTATGCTTTCATTTTGTGTGTTGTGCTTTAAAAAAGGAACGAAAAAGAAATACTTGCACATTTAGAAGTATTCTAGTTTTTCTTATGAGTTTATTTAATATCTTGGGAACCTTGCCAGAACATATAGGAAAATAAAAAGATGTGCAAGAAGCATACAGCGTGGTAAATCCACCAGACAAATATTTTCTTCACCAAAACACTATGAAATCTTGTTTAAAATCTTAGCATTTCTGGTCTGCCAAAGGCATGCTTAGGAAACTTTAGTGTGTGTAACCAGTGCTTATCCACTGAATTACAAGGGCTCTGGCAGGCATGACCACAGGTGTATTTTATATGGCTCAATAATTTAGGAATAGAACCACCTGAAAATATCTGCAGAGAGAATTTACGTGAAATGATAATTGGGTTTTGATTTGTATCAGAATGATGAGCTGGTCTGAAAAATGCAAAAAGACAACAAGCGGACAGGTTGTCCAAAGGCCTTTTGATTTTTGTGGTGATCAGAGAAGGAAGTAATTACAATACTTGGTTAGAACAGAAATGAGTAAGGAAAGAAAAAGAATACAAGGTGTTCCTGATTTTTACTTAAAATGTTGCTGTTCCCCAGAGGTCTTTTTGGGTCTTTCTCCTGCAGTGGAGCAAGACTTGTGTGTTTTGTGTACACAGCTGCATTGCTGTGGTCTTTTGCTGGCAGATTTTTGCAGGGATTTTTCTTGTGGCAGCTGGACAAATGTGCATCGATGCTGAGTACTCTGCTGTGCATGAGTCCTGTTTTCAGCAGACCATGTCTTTGGAGCACATGTAAAGGTATAATAAGACACCCTGCTATTTGGGAACTTGTTTGCGGGCTTTTGGCCTTGGAGAGGCTGTGAGCACTCAGTACTCCTTTCAGAAACACAGCTCTGGGCATGTCCCACGCTTGTGCTAGACATATCCCCAGGTGCTCTGAGCTCTAACAGAGTGAGAGATGGTAAAACACGTCAAAGAAATAACTAATTTTACTGGAACACTTGCAAGTGTTTTTCTCCAGAACCAGTTAAAGCTCCAGCTGAACTTCAGTGGTGAGTATTTCATAGCTTTGTACAATCTCTGATTTCATAGCTACCTCAAAAAATTCCTTTTAGAAATATAAGTGGTCAGAACTTTAATTCAAGAATTTCAGAGGCAGAAGCATTAACATCTCCGAACTCCCAGTCTACCAGACAACTGGAATTGCCCAGTGCTTTTCAGTTCTGGATCAGGAGTAAAGCTTTTGTTTTTAAATGTGGGCTGTGTATACATGGAAATGCCCTTGGGCCTTCAGACAAAATGTCTGAGCAAACAACCGAGTGACTGAATGTTGGAGCATATGTCTCAAATTAGAGACACATACTCTGGAACTAGAGAGTCCTCAGGCTGTTGTGAATCAAACCCCATGTTCTAACGGAGAAAGACCTGCAGGTGCTGTGGAAGATACCTCTTGTTTGCCCAGTGTCTTAGAGAGAAAATAGTGAATAACTCTGGCAGCCAGAATGGCTGAAGCTGTATATATCGTTCCCTACATGATGTACTGGGCACTGTGGTATAAGTGAAGCTGGTGTAACTTCAAACACCTGCGAGGCCCTGGAGGCCATCTGGAGTCCAGGTGGGAAAGGACTAGGAAGCTGAAAGATACATTTCCTTCTAATCACTTTAAGTCTCACTCTCTGAGGAAAATATGATGTGCCAAGGCGGGTGTGATAACACCTCTGAGGCCATCACCACAACCGTGCGTACTCTGTCTCACAGTTCAAAATGGGGTCCATCCCTTTTTCAGGATTCTGCAGCTGTTGAAGACCGTTACCTACATGGGATGCTTTACAGTGTACTTACAGTATACCAGCTACATCTTGATTTGTCTTATGTTATCATGTGTCTCAAAAATACGCTCCAGTTACACATCTGTACTTACGCTTGTGTGTGCCTACATTGCCCTGTCTTTAAATATGACTGTAGACACTTTCAAACTTGGAGCTCTAAACCAAGCAAGAGGTGCGCATTCCAGAGACTCCAGCTGAGCCCTGAAGAAAGATGTTATTTCATACAACTAAAGAGAGAACTGGAGTTCACCATGGGATTTTTCTGCTATGAGCACCACAAAGGCAGAGCAAATGTTTTTGTCAAAATTGTCAGCTCTTGGAAAGTATGGTCTTGTATTTTATATGTAACCAAAGGTCTTATTTGATTGCGCTTGTGCTTGTGTATATCAGGAACAATTCACTTGCAACTGATGTAGTAGTTCTGGTGTAATTCCGTGCTAGACAGATCATTATCAGCTGCAATTAACTGCACACTCTCTTGTTTAAATATGGGTATCTCAAGAAGCACAACTTCCCTCAGTACACCATGTTTTTTATTAACCTTCTCACTCATTGTCCAGTGCATTGCAACTTTTTCAGATGAATTACTTTGGTGGTAAAATTTGTAATTGTTGCTTCTCTATCTAAATACACTGACATTTGAGAAAAAAACCCCAAACCCAACATTGGAGCTGAGCTACACTAGTATAAGAATGTATCTAATGCCATAGTTTTGTATCTGAGAAGGACTCAAGTCACATCATTTGATCCAGATGTGGGTCTAAAACATCCTAGATCCAGACTCAGGAAACACTAAAATTTAAGACTGTTTCCACAGTGTTTACTTGGCCAAGCTGTACATGTGTTATTTTCTATTCCTGGTTTCCTTATTAAATGGAAACCTTAATGTATCATTTTGTTATTTATGGTCTACCATAAAAACTACAGGATATACAATGTGAAGAGTTAAAACTGAGGAAGTTAAAGCTTAGCATTTGGCTTTCCTGGCTTTTGAGTGCATGTGGCTTTATTCGCATTAGCTAGCTAGTATTTTCTTACATAAATTTACAGGTTTTATGGAAATTGTAAGAGCTGCAAGGCCACTTTTGGCTCTCCCAGAGCTGTTACTCTGTTACCTTCTTGTTCTTTAGAAGTGATTTCATGTGTGTTGAGGGCACATCCCAGGTTTGAACTCTGACCAAATGGTTAAATAAACAGTGATTATACTAATTGACTAGGACGAAGCCAGCTATACAGGACAAGGGGAGAGCTGTTACTCAGTTCAAGCCATTGCTTGCTTTAAATTGCCGCTCTGATGTTGTGACAGGCGGGAATGGACTTTCGCACGCAATCCTGTTCTTGCTTGTGTGCATTGCTCCAACACTGAACTTGGGCAGGGGGGTTGTGGTGCCAGGCCCCCAGGAAGCGATGCCGGGCGCTGCTGCTGCGGGCAGCCATGCCCAGTGAGTCGTGGGCAGCAGCCAGGTAGGGATCCCCATCCTTCCTCCCACTCCGCTCCCGCTTCTCTGGCATCAGCACTGGCTCTCACGCCATCCCCACCGAGGTTGTTTGGGCAGAAGAGAGAAAGGGAAAGTGAAAGAGGAAGAGGGGAGGAAGGAAAGAAGGAAATGGAAAAGGAAGGGGAGGAGGAGGGGGAGAGGAAGGGAAGGAGAGATGGAGGAAGTGAGGGAAAGGAAGGGAAAGGAAGAAAGAAAGAGAAAGTGAAAGAAAGGGAAAAGAAAAAGTAAGGAAGAGAAAGGAAATTTTTTCTCTCCAGTGCAAAGAGGGGTGGAGGGGTGGGAATAAATAGCTGGTGGGAGAAAAGAGGAAGCAAGATTGCTCCTCTGGACAACAGTTTATTGTTAGATCAGTTTAGTTGTAACATCAGCCTGCATCCTTAGATAAAAACAGGAGACTTTAAGTTTATCTGCATGTTAAACCTATAAAAAGGGTGAAAAGTTACTTGTCAGAAGGAAACTAACAACATGTAGGGAAATACTAATTTCCAGTTACTAAAAGAATCACTAGCAGTACTTCATATACAGATATGAGGTCTATCTTGGAGGACGTTAGGAAAGAACCATATCTTTAGTGTTCATGATTGGAAGAGACTTTTGTGTGACCAAACTGCAAATTAAAAGCCTACTTTAGACATTTAGTTGTTTAATTCATTCATTCCTGGTTTTTTCCTGCTCCATGTATAACTCCAAACTAAAATGCCCTATCTTTTATCAAATAACATCCCACATTTTGTGATTCTATTGCATTCCTGTCTCTAAGCACTAATACAATGTGGATGGAAACAAAGAAATATAAGGCAAGTGGGATAGAAATGGCAAGAAAAGTTGTCTCTGAAAAGAATATTCCTGCTTTTAAACTAGACTGGTTTTTTTGTATAATTGCTCTATGTGCTCCACTCTCTTGATAGACCTAGCTTAACATTCTTGAACTATGGGTGCAGTTCTAACATGCCGACTTAACAAAATTAGTATGTTCTGCCCTCTCCACGACTCTATTCCTGTTTCTTTCCTCATCCCTTTCCTTCGCCTTGGGACAGACAAAAGAGATTGAGCTTTCCTATCTGTATCCATTGGCATTTGTTCTTTTCTCCTCTGGCTCACCTTGTTGTTGCCATCCCTTAGCTCCTTTCTTATGCATCTAGCTGCCATTTCTCTCTCTGGGGTTAATTACTAAACTGATATTAAAATTAGCAAGGTGTTTCCAAAGCAGAATGTGGGCTGTAGCAAAAAGAAAATGAAGGCTAGCAGGAATGAAATCAAATGCTGTGAAAAACATACATAAATTATAGCACCATTACAATGCTTCTTATGTTATACAGTGATTTATGTTGTTTTTCTGGTTTTATGTTCTGTCCAATGTAATGCAAAACATATTGCTGACAGATACCTATTTTGCTGTTATTTTAAGCAGGCCTAAGATATGTATCGCCTTACAGTTCACATAGTTACATTTTATGCCAGTGCTGCAGGAATGGAAAAGAGATCTTGTGGCAAACAGCTCTATAGTCAGCTTTCCTAGAAACTTCTCTTTTTTTTTTTCTGGGACTCTTCTAACTTACATACCTTACAGGTATGACTGGAAATTAACATAATGATCAGGTACCTGAAACATGTACCTGATTAGGGGCCCAAAAATTATGCTCAGGCTAGTCTATACAGGAAGAAGAAAAGTTAGGAAGAATCAACCAGAGCTAATGCACAAAATACAAATGGATTTACCCATTAGTTGTGATGTCTTAAAACAGTAAAGGAGCTTTAATTCTTTTTGGATAGGATTAGCTTAAACTAAAATAAACCCACTATGTCCCTGAATATAACAGTCTAAAGGGAACAAGACCTTAATGCACTTATGCATTAAATTAATAACTTTAATTGATTTGCCCTGTATTTCTTAAGAGTCCTTGTTTAAACAGATCTTTATGATCTTTAGTGCATATATTACTAGCACAAACTATTCTCAAGCTCTGTGTGGCCTCTGAATTATTAACTAAACTACAACTAGTGTTGTACTGGAACGTGATGTCTTCATTCCTTGTTGTGCCAGCTTGTGAAACTATGTGGGGAGAAGAGGAAAGCAGTCAAAATTTCATATCCTAAGGTCCTCCTCCCTGTAATCTAAAAAAAATGAGCAATTGTAACCATAAGGTCTAGCCCAAGTAAATCAAAGTTTCTTAGAGATTACTTTGTAAGAAAACTCGTACTAGTTGTCTCAGAATTTCCTCTCTGCTCTCAAATCTATATAAATCCAAACCTCTCTGAATAGCTTGGCTTAAGAATGGCTTATTGCAGGTTTTGTTTTGGTTTGGTTTTGGGTTTGGTTTGGGTTTTTTTGTTCCAAATCAATTTGGATTAAAATAAAAGAAAAAAAAGATCCACATGGATTTTTGCAGCAACTTAGTAACATTACATCTTCAGTAAAACCGAAAGTTTAATAAGAATCTGAGTTCCTTGGCACTGGATGTTTTTTGATAGTTCAAGATACAGAAATGATATAACAAAAGACTTTGTGTATAAATTTAATAATTAAGTTAGAGGTTTAAAGCTATAATATAGGTAGTGTCTCTGAAGTATTTTGGGCTTCACTGAAGAATCTGTTTATAGGAACTGGATGCTTCTCCAAGCAAAAGGTTTATATAAGAAGATACACTCTACAATCTTGTTTGCAGAAAGTTATACCTACATCTTTTTATACCAGACATATGCATTACTCTGGAATCATATTGAGTTCTAAAGGAATATTGGAGAGGAAATAAAGGTCCTAGGAGCCTTGGTTTCACAAATGAAGCAATGAAAAATAAAATACATCTAAACAGAATAGTACTGAAATAATTTTAAAAGTGCGTTCAACTACTCTCTCTTAAGCTTGGGTTGGATGACAAGGAATTGGTCTTTCTCAAGAAATAATAGTTTGACTGTTGACCTACTCCACTTGATTCCATTTCACATTCCAGAAGGAAATGATAAATGTAATTGGAAAATAATTAGAAATTCTAGATTGCCCTTGTGGGATATCTGATCTGTTGCTTAATTTAATCTAAGATACATTCACATGTTTAAAATCTGAGTATCTTTTACTCTTTCACATGCTAAGGAACTGATGCAGTATCTGTAGAAATGGTCAGCTGTCTAGATATGGCAAAGGTATGATTTTAATTTCATACATGTTTGCAGCACTTCTGGTGGAATGAAAGTTTCCAATATCTGTTAGAAGATGTAAGAAAGAAAGGCATAAACAGAAATGCTTTAACTACTTTGTAACATACTGCATTTAATGTAAACTACAGTCACATTCTCTCCTGTTTCAAATGTTAGCCTTCATATTGATGTGCAATTTTTCTAATTTATAAAGTTTGGCTCAGGCATATACAAGGGAGAAGGAGGGTTCAGAATGACATCACATGTAGGGCAGGGCTAACGGGTGGTGAATCAAGCTGCACCAACCTCCCTGCCATGACCAACCAGTGACCCATCAAAATGCCAATATTCTACCCTCAACTAGACCCCAGATATGGTTCAGAAATGTGAAGTAAGCCTTTATAGAGACAGGACTCATGTTATGCCACAAACTCTATGGATTACAGATATGGCTATGCCCAAAACTCACTCAGGTCTGAGTGATGAATCCTCTCCTCATCCAGCCTTTCCAGAACTCTCCTTAATATTGTCCAGACACTAGTATTTTGTGCCGAATTAGCAAAACATGAATTTAGCCATCCACACTACACCAATCTCATTACACCAGACTTAATGAAATTTTAATTAATGAAAGTACTGCTAAATTCCACTGATATAAATAATTTTTTCCCCCAGGGTTTATTACCTTAGATACGACTCTGTTATTTATTTCTTGTCACTGAATAGACAGAGCACAGATTTATGCCAGATTGGATAGAATAAACTAGCTTAGAAACAATTACTTTAGAAACTTAGAAACAAGTGTCATAAAAACTAGTTGTATCAACACAAGACAACATATCTGGTTTAGGTTGAATTACAAAAAATATTTTATTTTTGTAGGACTTTTTTTATTTTTTTTTTTTTTGCCTGCAGAAATAGTTTAAATATGAATTGTACTTCTGGAAACCATTTTAACCAGCAGTACAACTGAATGTTATTGGGGCAGTCAACAAACCATGTAATTTCCCTGAATAATAGTTAGCTATTTTCTGAACTTTAGATATTAATGGTGTATTCATGAACCTTTCAAAGATGGAACCTCACAGTGGCAGACGAAGTTTTGTCAAAATAACTATAGCATATGGTAGAGTTTCAGCATTTCTAGATTAATTTCCTTTATATATTTGGTTTCTGAGAAGAAACTATAGTTTGAACAGCTGTGCTAAAATCCTGAGAAACTATTTTTGAAGGAAAATTGACAGCAACCTTGCACTGGATATCAGTTGGGTCTAACACATGAATTAAATAAAAGTAATGGTTGGACTGAAAATTACATCTACTCAAAGTTCAGTTTGTATTGCTTCTTTGAATTCTACAAAATCTTTTAGTTGGTCTTGTTACAGAATATTAATTTTGTGTATGCCTCTAACAACATATAAGCAACTAATTATGAGTCTTGTCAGCATTCACAGGGAAATTGTTCTTCAGACACTGTCATAAAATTTTTCATATCTTACCTTTGAAGTTACAAGCCTTCTGCATGAAGTGTTCCTGTTCACCTCATTTCCTTTCAGCAGAGTTAGCTGCTGGACATTGCCTGCAGTCAGAGTTTGTTTTTTTAAATTCTGGGGTGTCTGGTCTAAGATCTATTGCCCTAAAGCTTCTTGGCTTCTTGCAAGCTAGAAGTAGCCTTTCCATTCTTAAGTGCATTGCTATCCAGTCACCACTGACCTGATCAAATGTAGTAGCACTAGATGCTGAGGAAGTCGACTGCTTGCCAACATGACATCAACAGGAATTTCAGAAGTACTGTAAACTTTTACAGTCAGATTTCTTATGTGAGGTTCTTAAAATCTTTCTGTTTACAATTGTACTGCATCAATGGAGGCTTTTCTGTTTGATGAATAGGATGTAAAAATGCTTTCCACATGAGGGTATGCACTGTTACAATAGGCAGTCAAAAGATGCCTTTCTTATGCCACTATTTCAACACTGAAATGCTTAGCTAAACTCCACCCATGGTGCATGGTACGTGTCTTCATAGTCTCTCAAGTTTTGCAGTAATTAATTCTGTGCAGACAATGCACCCTTCTGGTCATAGAAGGGATTTTTAAGCCAAGAATATGTCCTATTAACAATATTTGGATAAGCCCATAAACTAACCTGAGTAGCTCCTTGAGAAATTAAATGTAACTTTGATTCAGCTGTACAAGTGCTTGCTATGTGATTGATTACCTAATGATTACCTAAAGAAGCTGAACCATACGGGACTGTCTCCTGACTGTATCAGAGGGGTCAATGTTTAGAGGCCTGGATCTGAGGACATTTTTTTTTCCTATTACTCCCTGCAGTATAGGCTGTCCATGCAGTTTGGGATGAGATTATATTCACCCAAATGTACTCTGCAGTGACAGTTTTGTTGAGAGTGCAATCGCCTAAAAGTGTCAAGGAAGCAAAGTATGCGAAGGTATCACAAAGTGGACTCATTGCTGGAAAGCGAAGACAAGCAAGCTTTTGGGCTCTCTGTTCATTCATAAATACAAAATCTAGTGCTAGGTCAACTGTCTTATGGGAGTGAAGGTAACATTTGCATTTTGTGTTGCAAGTCCAAACATGTGGATGAGTATTATGAGATAGATTACATAGAGGAAAGAGAGAAAATAAGTGTAGCTTTCCTTTCTGCGTACTGGAAGGACAAAATGGAACTTGGCTTATGGGAAATTTTTGTTTGTTTGTTTTACTATAGTTGATAATTTCTTCAATGGGCATAGCCCTGCTTCAGTGACATAGGCACCTATAGTACATAGTACTGGCTACGCACTCTGTGTCTGTGTCTTCAGCCCCGCGTCACTCCTATATACTGAAAGGTATGTTACACATCTTGCATTGACAAACAAATATCACCTTGCATTGAAAAGCAAATATCTCCTCATATGGAAAATCTGAGTACCAACATTTAGCTCCAGCTTCACAGTAATACTGCACCAGCACTCAAATTCAGCATTCTTGTACTACTTGCTACATGGGAGGGGTATAAGAATCAACCTGGAGTCAAGTTCTAAGCAAGAAAGTCTCACATTCTAGTAACATGAAAAGCACTACTAGCAGCCAATTTTATATACACAAACTTATACCACAATCTACTTCCAAAACCTTCTCTCCATGCACCCATAATATCTCCTGTGGCAAGCAACTTCTTATTACACTAGCCCAGAAATGCACTGAAATAAACATGGAAATTTTCCTGTTGAGCCACCTGAGCTCTGAGATCTGAAATGACCTCTGAGACTACAGTTAAAAAATATTGTAATGCGTGATACAAGGACTAGGAGCAACGGAGTAATTTTTAATGAAGATTTAGTCAGAAAGTCTTCAGAACTAATGCACCTGAAAGCTTTGGAAAGCTTTTATTTATGGAAGATTTTTCTCCTGCTGCTTTATGGAGAGAGTGTTGACTAACTAAGCACATGAATTGAGGTTATTAACAACATTATAATTGTTATTAGTTATGTGAATATGCTTAAAGGACAACTAGCTGCATGTTCAGTATGTAAATTAGAAGTTCTTGAAAACCGTGAGCTCAAGAGCTGGATGTCATGTTCATGTAGAGAAAACCTAAATTATATGGATATGCAAATATATGAAGGATAAAGAAGCATGGATCAAGCAATGGACTTGACATGAATGATGGTTGGTGTGCCCTTTTCCTCCGTACTGCAGCAGCTCTTACATCCTGCTTTGCTTCCTATTGTGAACTGACAAGAAACAGACATTCTCTGCCTTCAGATGGCAGATGGACTGAGACATTAAATATCTGCTGCCTTGACTTTCCTCTTTTGTTTGAAATGGGCCATCTCTATTTTTATTGCATACTCCATAGTGCCCTTCAGAATGTGAGATTTTCTGTCAACAAAATAAATGTTTATAGAAAATGTCACCAATTGTAAGGGTGTACATCTTCCAAACTAAGAATATTAAAATTGTTAACTAGAAGTCCAATTATATACAGCTAACATTAAAAAATAAATTAATTAATTGCAGTAAATAAAAAACCCCACATGCTGGAAATAAACACTCGCAGTCAAATCCAACTAGTATAAAATAGCATTATATCTCTGTGACATAAACCATGTTTTCATTGTGTATGCATGTGTGTCCAGAGGATTGTACCTGCATATGCTCAGACTTGGAACTCAAGATCACACACAAGCCAAAGCACTTTGAATATCCATGCAATCTATTTTTTATCTTGTGTTTTGCCTCTTTTGGTAATCAAGCCCCACTAATTTTCCAGTCAGGGAAACTCTGTTATGAGGAGAAGAGGGGAAGCAGACTGATTCATATTCAGATTTTATTCCTAAAACCAGGCTAGGTCTTGGTGGCTTGGAAAATGAGAGCACGGTACCACAGGCTGTGTCAACAGAGTGCTAGAGCCTGGTTTACGACAGAAACACTGAGTTTAAATGAACAATAAAAGTTATAGTTGTCTGTAGCATTGCACTTGCTTGCACAGAAGCTGAATTTTTCATTAGAGAAAGGCTTTAAAAAACAGGCAGTACTTTGAGTTGAATGAACATGGGTAAGGAAATCTAAAATTCTGAAGTTATGTTTCTATGTTTCTAGGAATAAAACAACCGAATAAATAAACCAAATCAAAAGTCACATCTCTGCCCTGAGTTTTTATGCTCACTCACTCTAGTTACAACTAAGATTATTATGATGAAAAAAGTGAGCAAAAATCACCTCATTTTTTCTGTTTTTATTATTCTGTGCTGATGACGCTCTGTTAAAATAGATTTGATCCTGTTGTGAGCTTACAGGGCAGATCTGAGTCAGTGTCAGTGTTTTTTCCCCTGTTTGTTCATACATTTCAATGTCAGTCACTTTCTTTCATTTTTTTTTAAAAACTCACTTTTAAACTCCAATAGGGAAGTAAGGAGGGAAGTAAGGAACTCTGATGCCATATTAAAATAATAAAAAAAAAGATTCAGAACATACTATTTAATATGCATTATGTCAGAAAATTTATTTTGTTTTAAATGCTCCAGTTTATGAAAATGACCACTGATCACATGGCTTGACGCTCAGGTAGGACGAGGGCTGAGTTGCCTCGATACATATCTCAAAGAGAGCAGGATGAGTTCCCTGCTTTATCTTTATGTACAGAAGTAGAAGCAAGTACATCAAATCCTAGTCACTAGTGAGATCCTTGGACTGATGTTTGATCAGGAGAACAGGTATTCAGCACACAATTTCAGCTGACAAATAAGGGAACAGTTATTGAATGTCAGAAAGCAAATGGCATGTTAGAGGCAACAGAAGCAATTGAAGAATATAGTCATCAGTTCCACAGTTGCTTCTTTTTATATTATTTCCCATTCACAGAGATTTTGTTTATTTTAAGAAAACAAATTTATTTTCTATTTGGTGAACACGTACATTTGTTATGAATAAAGAGCCAAAGAGAAACCACTGCATTTAAAACCAGTCTCAAACTCCAGTTACTCCCGACTCATGCTCGTGATTCATTTGCGGATCTTGCACATGCATTTGTAACTGTTTGGTGACTCATAAATCCCTTTTATTACCCTGCATGGTAGGGCTACCAATGGGAAGATGGATATTGCCTTAAGTGGAATCTGATGAAAAGTGGAGTGACTTCTTACATTCATATCTCTGCCTTTCAGTGTGAAAGTTATAGATGATCCTGAACTTAAGAGGATGATAGGGAAAGCATAGGTCAAAATCAAAACAATAGCACATTTCTGCATCTGCATAATAAAAGCCAACATTGCTAGGCTGTATATAGAAAAGGAAGTGTTTCTATTGAAACATGAACCATATGGTTTTAGCCCACTATACATTTACCCTGAAGTTGTGAAGTAGCCAGAAGGAGCCACTTTACTAGGGACTAAATCACGCAAGGGATTGAGAAGGACTAAGCAGAGGAAGTTCATTCAGTAAAACAACCAAGCAAAGCTTTAAAATTATGTATCACATAGTACAATTTATTCAATTTGGTATCTTTGTTGCACATTACAACAGTCTTGTCTGTGATGATTCTTGAATAGCTGGTTCTTAAATGCAGAGCAACCCTGTGAAAGCCTGGGTCTGTTAGCCTGATCTGTTGGAAGTACCTTAACCCGAAAATCAACACATTTGAATACATACCAGGCATATGAATAAAATCTATAGGGACTGTAATAAAAGACAGGTCACACTGCTGCCAGATTTTCTTCAAGCTGCTCAGGAATGGAATCACTGAGATTCATTATTTGGAAATATATGCTGTAATGATTAAATTGGGGATCTCCTGACTCCATGTTTCCCATGGAACCATCCCAAACAACTTTAAGGTTAATTTCTGCCAGTGGAAGCATTCTGCATTTTATTTCCAACACGCAAATGAAGAGCAAGATTCTCCAAGAAAGTCAGCTACTGCTTTTGTACAGTGTAAAATTTTGCATGGCTGTAGTCCTCTTAGAAGCCTCTACATATTGCCATGTAAAGTTTTAAAAACAATGGGAATAATTTCATGTTCTGCTTATCACCTTGTCTTCATATATGTCAGGACTTTTCTAGCTGAATGCTTAAGATAGGCTTTCTTATCTTAATTTTTCACTTATATCTAATATTATGTTACAAAACACACAAATTATGAATTATGTGCAAGGATGTATTTTAAAAAAAGCATATATATTCAGCATTCTCTTTAGCTTGTCTCAAGCATAAGAAACTAAGTGAAATTGAGGGGACGCCAACATAAGTCAAACAGCCTCATGTTGAAATACGTTGAGTTGGGGTGTCCTTGGGGTCTTTTGCAGAAATATTAGCTTGTATCCAGCAGTTGTATAGCTATGTTATGTAGTGCTCCAACTGAGCTAATCATCCCAGGAGGAATGCCATAATGATGTGACAAAAATATTTATGATTCTGGAATTAGCTTAGCCATCTCTTCATCATGCTGAATTGTAAGATGTAGACATAACCTTCATGGCTCATGATATGCAGGAAGTCAGATTAGATAGGTGACCTGGAGGTCAGTTTGGGCCCTCAGTTCTATTAATCTATCTACATATCAGAACAAACCATAAACATATTAAAGGAAGCAGTAAAATAGCTCCATTAAACACCACATTAAGGGAACAAATTTCCACACGAGCCTAGGAAAAAAGAAAAAAAAAAGAAAAAAAGGCATTCAAGGCATTCAGAGTTTTGTGTTTAGATAAGGTCAGAAAAAGAGGAAAAAGACCTCAGGATAACACATTCATTTCTTCTAAGGTTAATAGAGAGACTGAGATCATTAAGCTGGGGAAAACATTGTGAGAAAGGGAAAAAACCAGAAAACTTGCAGCACAACTGCACTTCCATAGGTTTTATTGCTGCATGTGTTCTGTGTTCTTCTACTGCGTTCCATATGATACCTTATCACCTCAATATTTGAACACCTTCCAATAATGCATTAAGCAACATAAGTAACATCTGCCACATGTTCATTTTCACATCTCCTCCCCAGTGGCAGATGTACAAGAAGTGTTGTGTTTTGGGTTCATTTCAGTGATAGATTCATGTTGCTGTATGTTTATTGTAGAGGCAAAAAATAAATACTGAGGAAATTACTTTAGAGCAGAAGGTAGCAAGCTAGTTCTTCATCCCTGGGGAACGCATTGCATGCTGTTGGATCCCCCCCTGAAAATGCCTGTCCCTTGCACAGATAATCCTTAGGCTTTTCCTAGCGAGTGCCATTGCCTCAGGAGCAGGAAGTCATTAAAGGAAGCCCGGAGCTTTAGGTGATAATGCTAATATACTGGGTTTGGGTTATTGAACTCTTCCAAATTTAATGGCTTGTTATCTTTACTGTAGAGAATGGGATGCAGGTTTGAGTTGTTTACAATAGCCAGTATTACTAAAAGGACAATCTGTAATGTTTTATATCAGCTAGCGTTTCCTAGGCACGTAATGCTTCATGTTCAACAGAAAGGTGATGAGAGTTTGAGTAATTTAGGCTAAATCATCATCTGCCAGTATATGACAGAATTATTTAGACAGTGACACTCCAGAAAGCACAGACTGGGGATAATACATTGTGTAAGAGCTTTGTGTCAGTAAGGAATACAGGAATAGTCCCAAATCCTGGATTGAATTGGTCAGTTTTGGGTACAGATACCTTCAGTCAAATAAGACTGTAAATTTTTTAAAAGGCTTTCTTTCGCCTTTATAAATTTTTTCTTTTCCTTTGCATAGCCCAAGACCAGCAGTCATTCATCTGGTAGCTGATCTAAATTACTATATTACTAAGAACCAGTCATAATAAGTATTGCTCTGTCTGGTTTATGCCCTTTTCTGGTATAGAACATCACTAATTTTACTTTCCTTTTAGAATTATTTTAACTAAGTAGACAAGCATATGCATGCAGCTATATTGTTTCCACAGCTTACTGTATTTTTGCAAAATTTCACTTTTTGTGCAGACAGAAGTACCTGTGCATAACAATTTCTGCATATTCTTAGCTGATCTGCTTGCCTGGGCTAAACAGCTCTTTGAAGTCACCTAATATGAAGACAGGCAGTCTTGGAAAAGCTGGCTATATGAAACTGTACGCTTCCCTAAAAATAATAATTAAACAATTCCCATAATTGCTTTTCTCTTGCCCTTCAAAAATAACTGGTTCTTTATTTAGCTGTGACTGTCTCTTTTTTTCATCTCCAAGACCTTTTTTTCTTCCTGATTTATGTTGATCCTACCTTTATGGTTTCCTTTTTCCTTCTGTCAAGGTGATCTGTGGAGGAATTTAGTGTGGGTCTATGAAAGAGGAAAAAGTGCTTCTAGACTTTCCATGACTAGGCCACAGGAAAAGAAGATCACTGAAGAACTTAAACTGCACTATTAGTTAAAAAAAACCCAACCAACAGACCCAAACAAATAAACATATGTCACTACAGCAAAGCAGATTGCATTGTGTAACACAGACTTGAACGCTTAGAGCAGGATGAGAGATGGGTGAAGCACTCTTCTACACAACATGGGGGACACCTGGTTCTTACTGCCAGAAAATCTCCCAGAAGGAAATTCATCTATTCACTCTTTCTGGAATGCCAATATCTGTTCTCTGTCTTGCTTCCACTGATGCATTCCATTGGAGAATGGTGCTTCCTCTTGCTTTTTGTGAATCTTTAGCCCCATGGTATAACAATCAGAAGATAGCCATAAAGGATGTGGAATCAAGCAATGCATTACATCCTGTGTAACAGTCAAACAGAAAAAAACCCCAAACCTCAAGCAAAATAAATGTATTGCATATATTTTATTGTTTCCCTAATTGTATGTTACGTTAAAACATAAAAATTATATGATACATTCATGGAATACAAATGCATGTAGAAACAATTTATTTTTATAGAGGAGTTCCACGAAGAATTGAAGGAAAACTGTATTCACATGTAGAGTGCCATAGTGTAATGAGCATTACACTTAAATTCCCTTAAACAAAAATTGAGCCCAATCTATCACTGTGCATGTAAACTCAGGAAATAAGTAGGGACCACTTTTGTTGGCTTTGAACAGTATACTCTTAGCATCCAAGATGAACACTTGTTAAAACAGAAGAGATTCCCAGATGTTTACGGCTAACTGTCTGTTCAAAAGGCTCAGTCTATCTGTAGCACAAGCCAACAGAGTAGAGAAGGCTGGATGGCCTTAACAATGTTTCCACAGTCAAATGATGAACCGTTAAATATCTTTTTACATTTAGGTCTGATCCTACCTCCCGGTATTCTGGAGGAACCAATCATGTGAGAAATAACAGCATTGCTTTCCTTGAGAACCAAAGGTACCAAGATAAATGCTGGCATCTCAGATTTACTTGATATTGTTTTGTTTGGGTTTTTTTTTTAATACTGTATTTGTCTTTTCTCTTTGCATTGCCTTTCTTCATAACGTGTGACTATTTGCAAAAAAAATGTTCCTTTCCCAAGGACTAACAAACATGGGAATTTAGCATTATGAGCTGAAGCCCAGGTGAAAACACTTTCAAAACTGTCAGCTTTAATAGAAGATGCTGGGATCTCAGCCCTTTGAAAAATCAAATCTAATATACAGCTGCTTTACTGTAGACTCAGAAGCCCAAATTTAGGTACTTAGCTTTCAATAGCTTCACTAATTTTCCTTTCATGTTTTTGTTTTTATAAGTTTATTGTAGAATGTCTCTTGGTTTTCCAGTTCTTTTGAAAGTATTGAAAAAAATATGATATGAGTCCAATACTAATTATTTTCATCTTGGAATATTACTCATCTTTTCAAAGAAAAGCATAATTTCTAGGCAACATTGTGTTCCTTATTTGCAAAGTTGTTTGCTGGCTGCATCTCACTCCCATATATACATGCCAAGGATGAGTAGCTGTATGCATCCAAATGTATCATTTGTTTATAGCATGCCTGCAAATTGTACAGAATTAATGGACCGAATGGATGTATTTAAATTCTTTTCCTCTCCTCTCATATTTTCCTTAGAATATGCATATTCGCTTCCTCAGTGCTCTTCTAAGCAATATTTTGAGAGTTCACAACTAAGTAGATGGGTAGAAAAATATTCTTAGGTGCTAGATTTGCTGTCTATGAATTTCTGCGAGAACTCTTTTTTTTTCAGTTTCTTACCTTTCTCCTGGATAGGAGAGAGAATTTCAGATACTTCAAATAAAGTAAAAATCTAAGTTTTATATGCCTCAAATAAAAGCAAACCTGCTTGATTTGGGATTTTGTCCTAGGTTTCCATGTGATTTTGTTAAATGGAGAAAATTCACATTGTTGCTTTCTTCTATAAGGAGTTGAATTATTTGATAGTAATTTTATTTAGGCCAGCCTTTTTAAAAAGAGAAAGATATCCAAGATCAGAATGAGAATGTATTATGTCTGTGTACCCAATAAAGTTGTTGATCTCCTTATTCCACTCTTCTGAGAAGAATCCATAGCTGGAAATGAAAAAGCAGAAGGAAAACAGAGGCCAAGAATAGCAGACCTCCCACTGGGATCACAGTCTTTGTCTCGTTCTTTCCATTACAATAACTTGGAATTGCAACAGAGCCCATGATGTATCATTACATGTGACTGGAGAGTCCCTGGAAAGACAGTCAAAGACACTTTTACTACTAGAACTAATTACTTATTTTATAGATGAAGAATATTGTGATACTAAAATGTTCTCAAGCTGTTATGAATATTTCTAACAGAAAGATTTCTTTGTCTTTATATAAACATTACTGATGAAAAATAGAATTTCAAAATGACATTTTTAAATTGGCTGTCCAGTGTACTATTTTTAAAGCAGTTCTAGGGCCATATAATGACTAATAAGTATAACCTGCAACACAGAAATTGGCACCAAGAGTAATTTTTCTTACATGAATTGTGATCTACTATCTAGTGGCAGCAACTGGAAGTGATGCTTCTGCAAATATTGACTATTCCAAGGGATTTTTATGTGTATAAGCAGTGCAAATGTACACTACAACACAGACCCTCTGTCTTTAATGAAAACCAACCACTTATTTGAGATGTCTCATATATAACTTTGAAAATTACTATTATGCATACCCTGAATAATAACAAAATGCTTTTTCTTTTCTAATAATATAGTAAAAAAGCCAGTACATAAGAACAAATAACAGTTTACAGAGTCTTTTCCAGAGTTACCATCTGAAGAGGTAACACCTGTCAGGGTATAATAGGGCCTGTCACGTTAGCAGATGCTCCGGACTCTTCAAGAACATGCATTGCATCCTCCCATTAGCGATACCAGCTGCCAAAAGAAATTACGGATGAGTTAGGTGAAGAAGAGATTTTCTTTCCATTCCCACCCTACTGGACAACTGAGCATTTGTGGAGTCCTCAAACTGGGGTGACCTGAAGCTACAGTGCTGTTGCTCAGCTGGATTCCTCTGGGGTAGGAAGATTTTGCTTTACCTTACACATGACAGTCTGCTCATCTCATGTTGTCCCTCTCATGTAACTTCATCCTACAGCATCCTGTTCAAATCTAATAGGGCAAGTTTTCAAGCAATACGGTCTATACTGCAATCCAAACTAGTATTTCTTTGCAAACAATCTTTAGAAAATAAACTTTACTGTTATGTTGTAAAGCCTGCTTAATTATACTCCACACCAAATGTTGCGTTATAGATGATTTATACATTTTATGACCTGGGAAGTGATTTTTCAAAAATTAGTTTTAATCATATTCCTTGTCCATGTAATAACCCACAGTTATTGTACTCGTACTAAACAAGAGATTACTCAATCACCATAGAGTCTGATATTTTGACTTTCTCTGTGTCCCCTAATTTTGTCCCGTAAATATGAAGATGTATTATTTTGTGCCTCTTTCTTCTGTGTCCTTCACCCTTTTGGGTTTAAATACAGGGAGTCTGGACTAAAACCTGAATTATAAAAAAATTTCAACAGACTAGATCCATTACATGGATCTAATTAAGGGCAAGGTGTCACTTCTTATTTCGTGCAAGTGAGGCATGTAGGTGAGCAGGCTAATATTTCTAATGAAAAAAAGTGACTGCCAGATAGCAATGTAGAGGGTAACATAGGATCTGGACCAGCTTCCACATAAACCTAGCAAGAGAATTAGGAAGACATTCTGTATGAATGTTTCCAATTGTTTTTAGCCAAGTCCCACTGATGCTGCCTTTTCTTCATCTGTGCCACTGGGTAATTACCTCCTAATTTCTGCTACTGACTCCTTTCTCCAGCTGCAGCACTGCTCATTAGTTTGGGCTCTGTTTTACACTGCCTCTCTGTCTGAGTGTCAGTGCCATAGATTATAAATCATTCAAGGTCATGACTGGTACTTTTGTGCGTTTTCTATCAGGCAAACAAGAGCGACCACCAAACATTGGTATTAGATCATATTAATTACTTTCATAAGCCTTAAAACGAATTATTCATTATGGTATGAGTATTTAATCTGGGTATATATTAAAATGAAAGTTTGAGTAATTACATCCTTTATTTGACAGGCATTCCAATAAAGAAAGTATATTTTAAGTCTTGTACGTACAGGAGTCAGAAAAGCGTAAGTGTCATTGACAACTCACTGCACAGCTTTTATGAAAGATGGAATCCAGAAACACAAGCTGCTTTTGGAAATCAACAAAGTGACCCACCAAATGGGGTCAAACCAGTTCAGCCTCAGAGCAGGGGGCAGATCCTAGTAATTTTGCCTGGTAATCAGACTTTCCACAGCAAATTTGACAAACAAAATGCACTTAATGTTAAATGCCAACTTGGAAACTCCAATTACATGCAGCTAATAGGAAACGTTTTTGCCAGTGTTCCACCAAGAGTTCAGTAAAACGTAGGGATGTTTCTTTGCTGAAGTCAGTTTTGCTTTTTTTCTGTGACAAAACTCATCTTCCAGATGTAATAAAATTTCATCTTTAAACCATTATTAGGATTTTTGGATTGTTGTCAATATCAACCACACTTCTGTTTGACTTACACATGCTATCAAAAGTGTCATCGAAATGCAAAGAAATCCTGCAGCAGAGAAAAAAGTTTTAAAGAAGTCAAGTGAATCTAGCTTTAGTCATATTCTTTTCAGCTGTTTTGACCACTAAAATGTCCTCTCTCTTGTCTGGAATATATAAAGCAGCTTCAGATGAAATATACTCACAGCATCAGCAACAAAATAAGACAGGCGAGATGTATTCTTCACAACTGGCATTGTCCTGGCCAATTATATTTTAAAGATTAATTAATATGAATGCTAGGGTGTAATACAAAAAATTGCCTTTGACAGAGGATACTGGAACATTTCAAAGGCAAGGGAAAATATGCCTTGACAGATTAAAGAGCACAGTGCCATGCTTTGCCTTCCTTAAACTGCCCTTTATCAGATGGATTGATGTGTTACAACTATTTGAGAAGACAGACCAGTCCATGTGACAGAAACAAAATATCTGAGTGAATCTGGTTTGACTTTAACAGAGAAGGAAAGGGAAGTGTTTATTTCCCTTGTCAGTAGGCCGATAGAATTAGACAACTATTGGCATATGGCTGGTCTTAAATGAGCTTCATTAACACAAAAATCAAGTGGGAAAATTACAAAACAGATACCATATCAGAACAGAGTTCAAGAGGATGGCCTCTGTATCAGTTCAATCTCCCTCTCCTCCTGTCCCCACATACAACTGTGACTTATATGATGGTGTTCCTTTCCTAAAGCTCGCTCGTTATAGTGAAGTTAGTTGCTCTTTCCATTGGCCTTTTTCAGACTGCACTATCATTGCTGTTGTTGTATGCATTGAAATGTTGATCAGATTAAAAGTCATGAGGCTTGGAATGATCTGTCCAGGATTTTCCTCCATCTGAAAAATTATACAGCTAAATATCAGTACTTTCACCTACAGGCCTATCAATACATATAGAGGTAGTGTGTAGAAGAAAGATTTCATCTTAATAATGGAGCTATCTGTTTCATCCAGGGCCTTCACTAATAACAGAAATGTCAAAAGAAGGACACTGATAGATAATTTCTTGGTCTCTTCTTTTTTGACTAGCAAACAATAAGCTCACATCACAAATAATAATAATAATAAATTTCCAAATTTATTAAAAGTGTAATGTAGAGACATCCCTATGTTTCCTACTAACTAAAATTCGTGGGCTTTTTTTTTCCAAATAATTTACAGTAAATGCTGTATTTTAGAAAAGCTATCTAAGTTTACCTTAAAAAAGAACGATCCCTACACACTGCCTGTAAATGTACAATGCAATGCCAATGTGATCGTCAGCATTGTGTAATAGATGAACCATTGCCATAGAAATCTGAGTTATGGAACATCAAATTCAGGGCAGATGAAGTTCTTGCAGCACAAGATCATCTAGAATTGATAACTTAAACTTGAAAACCTATCTGCAATCTATTTACAATCTGATTATTGTGCAATACTTTTCATTCATCCATTCGTTTTACCACAAATAAATCTGTCACACTCCATGGACACCAATCTAATTTGCTGGCTATCTCATGACTGTGACAAGGCTCTGATTTGTTCTAAAGGTAAAAAAAATAGTATTTAAATAATTACAGGTAAATAAAATGTACAACAAACAATGTTGATGATGCCGAGATAGTGACTTGACTTCACAGTGAGATGAAAGCAATAAAAAGATGGACAATGTTGTAAAGCAAAGGAAGATATTCCACTCTCTTGTTTCCAAACATTAAATTCTTGATAACAATACACACTGTATTCACTGTTGCAGAAGTTTACATAGCTCTCCATCTATAAACAAGAAAGATGTATCTTCTTCTCCTAGCAGAAGCATATGGATTAGTTGCTGATTTCTTTTCAGTTGACCAGTGGACTGTGACTTGTGCAGGTGATGATATAATGAAATCCTGTTGAAACATATGTTGATTTGCCATGGGTTATACTTCATTCCAAGATAATCTTACTGAAGAAGCAATCAGGAAATCTATTTTCCTAGATAAAAAGGTGAGTTAAGGTCTAAATATCATTTGTGCATTTGAAAATCTCGTGTAGCTGCAATGTTACCTTTAGTTTTGAACAGTTAAACATATGCAGCAGATCCTGTCCTGCAGCATATTCAAAGCAGAAGGGTACTTAACAATATGAGAGGGGATCTGAGTAAGCACAGAGTCTCCATTTGCCTCCAGGATAGGTGAGTGAATTCCTATGTAAAAATGTTAATACAAAGTCCTGAATTCCCAATATATATGATAAAGTTCATACATACACATTCACTTGGGCCCAATTTGTTGAAAACCCAGTACAAGTGGAAAAGTGGGCTCAGATTTTCTTTATGTCAATAATGTTAGGGTTTTTTCCCTTTGATTTCCCATGAATATAACCAAAGATGTCACTGGTGAGATTAGGGAGGGAATAGACGTTGCTGCAAACAACTTGGCCACTTAAATAAACAACTTAAGTCATCTTCCCGAAGCTAACCCACCAAAAACTACAGAAGAGTCAGGAGGATGAAAAAGAAACACAAGCATCCCCAAACCCCCAAGTTTTGACTCTCTGATTCTGTTCTACATGCTTTCAAATTAACATAATTGATGTAATGAGGTATATTAGCAAAAAAAGGTTAGGATCCCAGTTTTTCTAGCCATTTCACAAAGATATAGTAAAGAATGTCAGCATCATAGGAGTTGCTAGAAAGTTGGAAGAGGGAAGAAAGTGGTAGAGGGGAAGAAAAGGCATACAAAAGAGCAGGGAAAAGATTTACCCAGGTTATACAGCCCCAAAGAGACCTCAGGCTTCTTTGCTGACAATCTACTGGTTTACTTGTTGATCAAGGCCAGAATTTACGAGAAATTAACCTTCTTTTTAAATCCCACAAGATGTGTGAACCAAAATTTCTACGTAAATGTTAAGTTATTTTTGGAGATCTCCTTATACAAGAAGATTCATGCAATAAGTGCTACTCTTTTTCCACAAAAAAGCCTTAAAGAATGTCTGTGGGACAGAGGAACACTGGTGAGATTATGAGCCAAATGCAGATCGCTATCTCCAGCACAACTTAGGAGCGCTATGAAAACAACTCTGAAAGCTCTCCTCCATTAACAGGTTATAAAGACCGGCTAGAGCACGAGGAAGAGTTGGCTTAGGGGATGGATTAAATGGGAGACTTACGTGACCCCTGAGCTAATTAATCGTAAAGTTTACTGTAGAACACTTTAGATGCTTACTTTCTAGTATTAGAATTGTACTTAGAGGCTAGGGAATAATATCACCAGCTATTATTAAAGGAGTTACAGGGAGATTCTGGTTCAAACACAGAATAAGTCAGGAGTAATTGGCAACAGATTGACTGAAATAGTCAATAAATATTGTTCCATCTAACTCTTCAAACTACAACAAAGAAAGTCTTTACCTAGAGAAATGTCATTGTAGGTTTCCTTCTCTCATAAAATAAGCTTTTATTACTCTTCTAAATTAAGCAACATTAAAAAATAAGAATAAGCACAAATGTAATCATCCTCTTACATGCTATGAGTATCACATAACTACGCATTGCTTCCATGATATTACATATGGAAACTATCAATTCAAGAGAAAAATTTTTCCCTGAAAAATTTAAAGTAATTTTCCCAATGTTTTAATGTTGCTTAAAGGTACATACTTCTAAACAGTATCTCTTATTTTCAAGATAAACCTCTCCAGGTTATCTGAAGATATTTCACTCTGCCTTGTGAAGGAGTTTGTTTTTCATGTGTATCATACCATATCAGAGCTTGTGATATGACTTTTAATTTATTTTACTCTCTCCCTTATGTTTGATGATAATGACCTCTGAATTTTGTTAAATGCACAGAATTTTTAACTGCCCCATTAAGTCATGATGAGGTTTACAATAGCTGAGACATCTGGCCTGGATGTGGTATGTATGAAAGATAGTCACCTCACAAATCAGCAGTCTGTGGTGCTTGAGAGAGATTAGTCAGGAGGGTTATTTTAAAGTCTTCTCCTTGGATAAAGAGATCAGGCACTCCTCCCAGACGTAAAATGGCTCTGTCTCTTCTGGAGAATATATTAAAAGGTGACTATGAGGGAGGACTGGGTGGCCCAGGAGGTATGGTAGCAGACTGTGAAGAAATTCACCTTTAAGCCATTTGTTAGAATCTACTAATAGTCTGTAATATTTTCTGCAAATGGCGTTAAATAATTGTTAAATACACTATTGAGTCCTATTGCATTTGTGGAGGCTCTGCCATAGCTGTTAACCTTAGAAGTCAGGAATAAGGTACATTAGAAATTACAATGTGCAATGTACAGTACCTGATGGCATTTTGTTCCTGGGTTTCTCTGACAATTTGTATTAAAATTGTGCATAATAAAAAGGGAAGAAGCTTCCACATACGACATTTCCTGCATCATCCCCCCACTTAGTAGAAGAGAGATTTGCTTCACAGAGTTAAGCAAACAACACAGTAGCAACAGTCACTTCTTGTTCCAAAATATAAGGAGAGAGCCAGGTGTCCAGCTCTATTTACAGCATTTCTTCAGAAAGTGGGGGGGGCCTACCTCAGCTTGGAGGGGTCAGATGGTTATATTGTCGGAAGACTGCAACTGTCATGGAGCCACAGACTGGTTCAGCTGAGGACAGGCTACTAAAGCTACAGGAACTGCAAAGGGAGAAGATCAGTTTCTCTGACTTGATGGTTTGGGCCCTCTATTGGAAGCGGGGGAGGTGCTGCTGGGTAGTTTATGTATTTCACTCTAGACAGCCAAAACCAGGTTTAAATTAAAACCAAAGCCCAGAACTAAGGAAGGGCCAGAATCTAGAACTGACCACTGCTTCCTGCTCTGTTTTCTGTCATGAAATGAACCTTGCATTTATGTATTTTTTCGTCGGTGCACAGCTGCTAGCCCACTTAAACAGCTGGAGACAGGGCTCTTCTCGTGTTGCCTTCGTAGCACTACACTTAAGGCATTTTTCCAGGATGTGGGTTTGAATGCAGTCAAGCTACTGTCAGGTAGACCCCAGCCTCTGTCTTCCGGGTTAGTGTGCAGAGCAGTATTTTAGATAATTATCTAAAGGTAATGGCCACCATGACCCCTTTTAAAAATAATTAATCCTGCTCATATAGGTACCTGGATTGGGTAGTAACTTGACAGTAATGGAGGCACCTGACTAGCCACTACGTTTTATAGGCTTAGGCTTGAGAGAGGTGTGGGAGTTGCCTCCTACAGACATACTCCTACAATCAGTCTTCCTTGTTGTCTGACTTTAAATTACTTCCTACTCTGTGTGAGAATTTCAAGGAACATTTTTCAGAGGTACCTATGTCTACATGCTGTGTATATAGGGTGCCATCTATTTTCTTACCTTCTGCAAAGTGGGCTGGAACCTTCTGAGAATATATCTTCAGTTTTGGAAAAGCATAGAGAACTGTGGTACTGCACCACTTGCTGGGAGATATGCAATCTGTAGGGTCCTGTAAGGTAGAGACACATCATCTTAAAGAAGAATTGCTAAATAGCACACAATTTCAAGAATGCAGAATTTTTCCAAATGTTAAGGCTATATTTGCACAATTGCCAAAGCAGGTGATATTTATAGAGCTTTGCTTTTATTGGGCCTGTGCTATGAATAGCCTTATAAAACTGGGCCAGTCATTCTAGTGCATTTTATAAACAATTCTTATATGCATTTTATTTATTAAGACTTTATTGCGAGATTTAATTAACTTTTAAAAGGAATACATGACAAATGGGCTAGATATTCAATCAGCTGGAGAGAACCTAAGTATACTGTGAATAATGAAATGACAGCATAGACTGGGGGAAAAAGTGATTGAGCCTGAACAAATATGCCTTCTCCATCGTTTTTCTCTTGTTTTGATGAAACTGAAACTGATGAACAGGGCAAATGCCACTCCAGCCATCTTGGATTTTTTTAGGTGTCCTGTGTCCCTCTAAAACCGGAGCCAGAGCTCTTCAAGGAATGGAATTATCACACACTTGGTGGGTTTGCCTCAATCTCCAAATATTTTGGAAATAAGCACATGTTTATATCTCAGAAATAACTGAAGAGCCTCTAGTAATGCATCTTACTATTTATTAATTAGCTATTTTCTCCGAAGTTCATTTATCTTCTTATTAAAATGAAATCAAATGAACTGTTGCTGTTGGCAGCTCAGTGTGGAATAATGCAATCCTAACACAAATAATACGGCTTATTCTGTGAATGATAAATGTGGTTAGAAAAACCAAAACAGAAGTCTGGAGGCCCTTTCCATGGAAAAAGTGTCACAGTAGTTTAAGGTCAGTTTGGGTTGCTGTATAACAATATCATTTATTATGTCCCTTCTAATCCTACCAAGTTTTTGTAATGAGGCAATCTGAGTAATTTTAATTGACTCTACATTTCTACAAGTTGGGTGGCATGTTTATGCTTTATGAGCCATGGCACAAAGTTGTTTGAGATGGATGTGCTTAATGATATTCAGTTTTGGGGACTCAGCCTCTAGGCTGGCCTGGATTGGTTTTGTTTCTGTCACAGGATGATTGAGACTAGTAGTGGGTAGCTTGGGTCTACTGTGTAAGCGGAGTTGGCTCTTGTATTTCAAGCTTGCCCAAGATGGATTCTGACTGATTAGGAAAGAAAAACTAATCATGGAGAGTTTTATGTGAAGAAGGTAATCTTACTGATTCTAGTTTTGGAGGTTTTTACTTGACTTACTTGAACATAGTCATAAAGGATCAGCCAGATCTTGGCTATTCCCATTTCTTGAGGATAATTAGAGAAGTGTAACCAGCTTTGGCCTCTGGCTGGACACCTCAGTCACTCAAAAGAATAGATAGAAAAAAAAATACAAGGAGTTCAGGAAAAAATATAGTACAGGAGATATGGAGAAATGGAGGGAATACTGAAGTTTTCTAGAGACTAGACAGCAGGGCCTGGAATGAACAAGAGTGTCCAGATGGTGTCTCTTTTAAGAAATCATATTTTTCCTGTGTAGTTCAGTTAGTTTATTTGCATTTATTTTGTAGCTTATGACTCCAGTATGTGCCTGGAACAATCCATTGCGCTGTATGGTTTAGCTGTCTTAGGAAAAAATTAGAATCAAGATGCCATGATTTTTCTGCTAATAATGATGCTTTTTCTAGCTGGCCCATTATTACTGCAGCCTTCTGCCAGGCTGCATTCTTTCAGGCTGCAGACACCCAGCTTATACGAGTTATACAAGTTGAGCTTATGCAACTGGTGACGATTAGAGATTTTCCTTGGCCTAAAGGGTTGCTTAAAGGGTATGGTTAAATATTTGGCAATACAATATCAAGCCTGAGATCCTGCATACCAGCAATTTATGACAAAACACCTGCATGAAAGAAACTGAGCATGCTGAATTATTGCATGAGTTACTAAACTCAAGTAGCTTCACGCAGCCACACAAGAAATTTGAGAGGCTAAAAATATAATAATTTCCAGTCATCATGATTCATGGAAAATAGGTCCTATTGAAAAACCTGCTGTGTGGTTTTGTTTGTGTTTTTAAACAAGATCACAAGTCTGCCTGATAAAGCATACTGTTTTGATATTCTATTCCTAAATTTCTCCAAGTCAAATGACTGTATTTCACATGACATTTTGATTAAACCAGTTGTATCAGATAAACATAAAGGGACACACATTCATACTCTTCTCTAGGAATGGAGAACCATGCCATTGTTCCCACTTCTTCACTGTCCCTTTCCACCGCCTTACTACCAGGGAGCCACGTGCCAGGGAAAACTCATTGAGCAAAACCGTAATGTACTGATCAGCTGCTACCAGGATCTCTGCTCTGGGCACTGGGAAGAAAGACAGACATGTGATGTAGAAAGTAGAGAAAACTGCATTCATGCATCAGGGTCCCCCAGTCTTGAGACTTAAAGTGGATTGTTTAGAGAAGAAAGGGTGGAAGGGAGATGTGATAACAATCTTCAAATACATAAAAAACTGCTGCAAAGAGTGGTGGAATAAACTGTCCTCTGTGTCCACTGGAGCTATGACAAGAAGTAAATGGGAGAGTTCATTTAGTCTTTGGGAAAAACTCTTTCAACAATAAGAATGGTGAAGCTGTGTTATTGTTTGCCAGAGAAAATGGGAACTTTCACTCTCTGGAGGTCTGTGAATGATGATCTCAGAGATGGCATAAGGATACCTGCTCATGGATGGTGGCAGGGCACCATCTCAGTGACTCCTTCAAGCCCTGTTTTTCAGAATTTTTTACTGACACTCCTCAAAATACAATGGTCAATTAAGAGAGATGAATGTAGGTACCTATTTCTGTGAATGCTGTCATATAATACAGTCTCTCAGTGACTTCGGCAGTATCTTGTTCATCAAGCAAGTGGATGAGACAAAATGAGTAGGAAAAGAAATAATGAGGTTGGAAGTTTAGTGTTGCCCAAACCCTAAGTTGTCTCATTAAATGGTCCAGAGCAGTCATTTACAGCAGAAGAGAGTAATAGAACAGATCTCTATCACTCCAGGAGTGAAATCCTGTCTTGGGTCTGTGAAAATTTCTCACAAAAGTTTATAATAAATGTATATTTTTAAGAAAAAAAAATTGCTTTTGAAAATCAGCATTTTCAAACAATGAGCAGTTTTACCCAGCCCTACTTAGAACAAGTTCTTTCTGCCTCTATTCCCTGGTATAGAGCAGTGGTTTTAGAAAACAGAATCTCAGGTTGCTGCCACAAAGAAATATTGTCAAAGAAACACAAAGTTGTGAACTCACAGTTCACATGTCAAGCATGTTCATTTTGTGAACTCTTCAGCCATTGGAACCAGGATTCAGTTTCCTTTTCCTCTGTAAACAAAATCTTCCAAGCTTAGCTATATTTTGGCACATATTTTAAGGGGGTTTAAGTAAAATGTGACAGTCAGCTGTTTATGGCTTTCATAGATTACTTAAGTATAAGTGCCTGAGGCTTAGTGATGATGTCATGTGTTCTTTTCACCTTTTTTGGTTAAGTTCTGTGTTTGTACAGTATAAAACCAGAAGAAAGAGAAGCACTAGCATAAGACATGGAAAGGCTGCAATCCCCTGGATATCTGAATAAGAAACATCTATTAATGGGACCCTGCACTACATCAGTCCTTTGAGACCTGAAAGTCAAAGTTTGATGGGAACAGACAGACCTAGTTGAGTCATCTGCAAGACATTGCTGAGCAGAATTATGTATTTCCCAGTGTAACGTGAGGTAAATCTGATGCAAAAAAAAAGAAAGACTCTGAGAAATAGTCACTTAAATACATGGCTCATATTTTTCACCACCATTTTGCTTCAGGTAGTCATTTGCACAAAGCTCTCTGTATTAGTAATTTCTGTTTGCCATTATGAATTATGTCTGCCCGTAGAAGTAAAATAAGCAATTCTCCTTGCCTGCTCTGGAACAACAGTGTGCCACTCTACAGATGCAAAACTTCAGTTTTCATTATACCTTGTCATTGTTCCAGCAAAACTGGATTAGCAGACTGGGGAAAACTGGCAGTGCTCGCTGAGAACCATGTGGCTGTTGGGCACACACATAAAATGAAGTACTGAAAATGGGTGATGGAAGAGAAGAAATCACTGTTGCACCTAACACATAGGGAGTTGCTGGGAGAAAGGAGTAGCTCTCCTAAACCTTTCTTTTGGTTCTGTGAATAAGAAGCAG
This sequence comes from Gorsachius goisagi, assembly GCA_018403395.1. Classification (NCBI taxonomy): domain Eukaryota; kingdom Metazoa; phylum Chordata; class Aves; order Pelecaniformes; family Ardeidae; genus Gorsachius; species Gorsachius goisagi. The sequence continues at coordinate 37,463 of BOSO01016568.1, forward strand.
GAACAGGTGCCCAGAATACTCAAGAACTTTGAAGTGTAGGAACTGGGTTCTTTCTATGCCAAAAAAAAAAAAAAAAGAGAAAAAAAAAAAAAGAGGAAAAGAAAGAAAGATAAAGAAAAGAAAAGAAAGATAAGGGAAAGGAAAGGGAAAAAGATAAGGGAAAAAAGATAAGGGAAAGGGAAGGGAAAAGATAAGGGAAAAAGATAAGGGAGGGAAAAGATAAGGGGAAAAGATAAGGGAGGGGAAAGGAAGGGAAGGGAAGGGAAGGGAAGGGAAGG